>JADDOH010014211.1:0-52315 GCA_016648135.1 Agrypnia vestita | reverse complement strand
CATTTGTTTTTTCCTCAATTGTTTTTTTCTTTGCGTCACTCATTTTACAAAATGAAAAACTTGAAATATCGCGTTATTTACGAGTACGAGTTCCACCGTGGCACCAGTGCTGCAGAAACGGCTCGAAGGATTAATGATGTGTATGGCGACGGTGCCGCAAAAGAAAACACAGTGCGTTTTTGGTTCCAACGTTTTCGTTCTGGAAATTTCGACCTGCAGAACAAGCCCCGTGGACGGCCGGAGACCAAAGTTGATAATGAAGAATTGAAGGCTATTGTGGAAGCGGATCCATCGCAAACCACATCCGAGTTAGCTGCAGGCTGCGGTGTTAGTGATAAAACTGTTTTAATCCACTTGAAGCAAATTGGTAAGGTGAAAAAGCTTGAAAGGTGGGTACCTCACGAATTGAGTGAAGCAAATCAACAAACGCGCGTTGACTGCTGCGTTGCATTACTCAACCGGCACAATAATGAAGGGATTTTAAATCGAATCATTACCTGTGATGAAAAGTGGATCCTGTACGATAATCGGAAGCGCTCATCGCAATGGCTGAACCCTGCCGAACCAGCCAAACCATGCCCCAAGCGAAAATTGACTCCAAAAAAGTTACTTGTGAGCGTTTGGTGGACTAGTGCTGGTGTCGTTCACTACAGCTTTCTTAAATCTGGCCAGACGATTACGGCAGATGTCTATTGTCAGCAACTGCAAACCATGATGGAAAAGCTAGCTGCTAAACAACCGAGGCTGGTTAATCGCTCTAGGCCACTGCTGCTTCATGATAACGCTAGACCACACACTGCACAACAGACGGCTACCAAATTAGAGGAGCTTCAATTGGAATGTCTAAGACATCCACCGTACTCTCCGGACCTTGCCCCAACAGATTACCATTTTTTTCGAAATTTGGATAACTTCTTGCAAAGGAAAAAATTCAACTCCGATGGGGCAGTCCAAACCGCCTTCAAAGATTTTATTGATTCCCGTCCGAATGGTTTTTTTAGTAAAGGGATCGATGAACTACCTATGAGATGGCAAAAGTGCATAGATAGCAATGGTACATACTTTGATTAAATAAATATATTATTATAAAAAAAAATCGGCTTTATGTTCCTCCCATACTAAACGACAATTTCATATGTAAGGACCTAATATTTATTTAAAGTGTTTTAATGATTTTTCATTTTTCTTGAACATTTTTTTATTTTTATTAATATTTTGTTTCATTTTTAGTTTATTTTAAAAAATGTTTCATGTTAATGTTAAAAAATTCTAACTTTATATGTATTGTAAAAGCCCACTAGGGCGTTGACAAATATATAAAAATAAATAAATAACGTTTCGGCTATTTCTGCCATTTCCATTTCAGTCTGATGTGCTGTCGACACATCAGTCTCGATGATGAACCCAGCATAGGATTTCGAAACGTCGATCAGAAAGGTCTCTCATATATTGCAAAATATTTCGGGAAACTTTTATAAGTATATAATAATAGACAATTGACAAAAATTGTCATTACAGAATCATCATGTTATAGAAGAAAATATTATTTCATAAAAATTTTTCGCCCAGGGCTTAAACTTCAAAAGGATCCGATTGATTCCACGTTCTCTGTAAATTGCATAATACAGCACTTTTTTATTTTCCCGTCGCGAAAGGCATATCAGAATATTGGAAAAAAATATTCTCCCGAATAAAAACACTTTGAAATATCATAATATCCAATGGAGCGGGAGAACCCTCCTCCAGGAATTGAGTCACTGTACAAGATTTCACCTCAGTCCTCCGTATTATATGAAAGTGTGTGAATAATTCAACATCCCGCACAGATGGTAAACGTACAGATGTGGGTATATAGGCGGGGAATACGAGGAAAATGTTTATTTTTTGCTGTACAGATGCTTAAAATAATCGAGTATATTCTCAATGGTTTGTCTTATCATAACACTCCTACGACGCTGGCTTCTCATCCAAGAGGTTCCGGATTCGATTCCTGGTGAAACCACAATACTCGTACATCAATTAGAATTTCTCAAGCCTGGGAAATTGTGTGATGTGTTCCGCTGTAGTGTTTGTGGCCTGCTGTTACTTTAAAAAGTTGGTAGACATTAGTTAATCTACTAATTTATTCATGCAAAGTGATATTTAAAAAAAAAATAGAGATGCGAACACGGAGTACGTGACACGTCAATATTCTTACTATTTTCAAACTAAGCTAAATTCTTGTGCTATGAAAATAGGACTAACTTGCCGGTCTGGAGTGAGGTTCAAATCCGCGACCTTTGGATCACGAGGCGAGAGTCCTAACCACAAGACCAACAAGCTGCTCTTAAATTAAAGCCAATATTTCTGCTGTCATTATAGGAATATTGACATTTAACACATTTTTTGACATTTCTCCTAGTAGGTAAGAGTCCTGTATATTTTATCTTGTTTATATTTATGTCCTGCTCTGATGATAGAAATCTTGATTTTTATTACATTTCTTATAGTAAGTTCTGCCTATTTTATTTAGAGACATTATTAAGATACGGTTATCTTGAGAATAGGGAAAAATAAATAAAGAAAATTAGAACGTACATGAGGCAAATTAACCGCAAAACGATGAGATAAATCTCAGATATTTAGTTTCGGTAAATTAATCTCATTACCATGCAACAACAAGGAAGGATGGAAGAGTACGGAAGAGGCCTATATCCAGCAGTGCAGAGATGAAGGCTGATGAAGAAGAAGACCGTGTACATAAGTTGAGAATTTGATTTGTAGATAAAATTTTTGAGATTTTGAGATTGGCAGAAAGAGATAAAATCTCAATTTGACAGCGCGAGTAGATACATGCGATTCAAGATTTCAAAAATCAAAAATCAAGATTTCTGTTAAATTAGCTAAAACCGTAGATAATGGACTGACATTCGTGATGATAAGGAGCAAAAGCACCACTTTTAAATATATATAATCGATTTTAAAATTAAACATACAAGCTGGCTTTCAAAATCAGCTATCAATTGTGAAATTGTCAATTTTTGCCAAATAATCAAATTTAAACACATCGCTCCGTATTCTAAGCAAAGTGGTGTTTTTGCTTATAATTCTCTCCTTTGATATGTGACATTTAATAAGCGCCAAGTGGGGCTCAATATAGACAATCTCTGAGACAGACAAGGCCGTAAGTTATTTCAAATAATATAAAGAGAGTTAAAACCATAACTTCGTATTTCGGAGAGTGCCTTTTGTCTAAAATCTCACGTAAGTAGTACCGGCACAAACTTTCATACTTCCTCTTTAAAACGAGATCAAGATGGTATATCTATCTTCAGCCGAGTTATTGAAGTTGGAAATTACTTTGACTAATACTGTCGTTCATTTGGGTGATTTTATGAAATTTTTATGTCAAATATATAATTCCTGAACTGAATTGAAAATCCTGATGTTGATATATTAGGTAGCTAGGTAGTAATGATGCGATTTAGCTAAGACAAAATCGACTCACGGGAGAATAATCCAGGGGAACTCTATTTTCACAGTAATTATCTTCAACATAGTAATTGTATTTTCCTGTAAACTGTACAAGTAACTGTTTTCTCAAAATGTTATTAACATAAACTGCAGTGGAAAAGCCAGGCTTGAGCGGAATAATGTATCTTTTGCCCGGTTGTATTCTGCTTCAAATCACTTTGAAGAATACTAAAAACTTAGCGTCGGCGTCTCGACGCTTGTTGGGAAATGTACTCCCAAACAGATGGGATAATTTACATGGAAACTTTCTCTTGGGAAAATGATAAGCCGGGGAAATGGAAGGAGCCACTTAAGTGACAAGAGTCCAGACTGAGGGGAAAGGCGTGGAATAACAGATTAAAGAATTTATGGAACAGAGATTTTCATCTAAATCTTGATAATTCCACTTACCCATTTCGATGCTGAATTACGTTAGACAATTAAGATCTTTTTTGTACATTGATCATCCGGAAATGTAGAGTTACTCTCCGTCATTAAATAATAGATGGAGATAGAAAGAGAAAAAACATGTACGTGATTGTTTTTTTAATTGAAAATTGAAATCAAGAAGGCCTACCAATATAATATTGTCACGTGTCGTGGCTGCGGGAGACAAATTTTTCCTGCACAGTTGCCGATTATTTCGCTCCCGGCACAACGGCCGTCCACTCGCGTGTAGGTGCTTCGCACCGATCGAAACGTCAAAACAAACTCTGCTTGCGCCCCGGCGTAGTTCCGGTATTTGTACCCGAATGCTGGTATCGCGTCGGTTGAAACATCACAATAAACTAATCGTGTTTATATACGCAATACGCTGGTTTTCGAATTGTCGAGGACAATCTTTTATGTCTAGTGTTTGCGATCTTGTTGTTGTCTTCGACATATTACGAGGGATTTTGTACGTAATCTTTTTTGCCATCTTGATACAATACATAAAATTAAAATTATGGTTTGTAATAAGTGCTTTATAAAAAAAAATATATATATATTCGAGAGTTTAATTTGAAACACTGAATTATTAGCACAAACTCTAGTATTGCAATTGTCGTGACAAAAAAATTCAAATAAATTTCCACAATTAATTTTTTTTTAAATTTGATTTCAGATTATTAAAGGGTTATCCTTGGAAATTAATTATGGAGAAATTCACGACTGAGAAATGTGTTCAAAATGTGAGAAAATCGAATTCTATATAGAAAACAAACGACAAATTTTGCCAACGCAAAGAGCCTATACTCGTCATTTTGGGGTTATAAAATCACCATATAAATAAACTGTACTTCGTTTATTCCGGTGATTTCAAATTCAGGGATCTGTGAGTGATTTACCACGTGCTGGGAGGCCGTGTTCAGGGAAGTTATAGGACAACATTCAGCGTGTACGCCGAAGCATTGAAGAAGAGCCTTCAGTGTCAACTCGAAGGCAGTCTCGGCAGTTGGAGACGTCTCAAACCTCGCTCGAGTGGATTCAAAGAATGCTGCATTTCTATCCGTAAAAAATACAGCTGGTGGAGGAACTGAAGATAGAAGATTATCAGAATCTATTAGCGTACGCTGTCCAGATCCAAAAATTGTCTAGGCCAGAAGCTGATTTCATTCACAATTTCATTATAGGCGACAAGGCCCACTTTCACCTAAACGGATTTGTTAAAAAACAAAATATGCAATTTTGAGGGACATAAAATTCAAGAGTAGTCCACCATTGTAGTCTGCATCCCGTAAAAGTAACAGTTTGGTGTGGTATAACTGCAGGGAGGGTTCTTGGATCTTACTTCTTTGAAGATGAGGCAGAAAACGCGATAACCATCACCGGCGAAAGGAATCGAGAAATGCTGGAGAATTTCGTGCGTTCTGCAGTCTTGGATACACCAGAGGTATAGTGACAGCAAGATGGTGCTACTACCCATACAGCCCGCCTGACCTCTAAACTCTTAAGGCAAATTTTCTGGAGAAGGACAATTTCACAAAATCAGTAATTTAAAGCAAGAATCCGTAAAGAAATTGAAGGAATAAGTAAAGAAACATTACAACAGGTAATGATTCACGCCTTAAAAAGAGCGCATCGGTGTGAAGAGCAAAATGGTGGTTATTTAAAGGATTAAAGAAGAAAGAATAAAAGTGAATTTTTAAGATATGAAAAATTTATTCCATTATAAAATGCTGTTGTGACTTTTGGGCCACCCTGTACATGTAATATTGCACGTATAGCCTCCGTAGAAGTCGGTGGCTTTCTGCTAGGCCTCCAGGGCAAAGGTTGTGGTTTTGGGTTTCCCTTTCCGAAGAAGTAAATTTTATGTCCCATTCAATATACACGTTCTCGTGTTCTCACGTAGGGTGTTTATTATATAGCAAGCCGAATTCGAATTCGAAAGTTCGAATACCAATTTGAATCAAAAATTTTTGTTGCTGCACAAATTCAATCACACCTTTGATTACATTTTGGATAATTCTTTAGATTTCTTAACGTATGATATTTTCATGTACTTAATTACTGTTGGCGTCCTTCTGCAGATCTGTTATTTTATGTAACTCCAAAGAAAAAAAACCTGTGCAGTTAAAATAGGCGAGCGAGGCACTTTACTTCAATCGCCCAGGTTCACACTAGAAAACTTCTCGCTTGTCGATAAGTATTTTCTTGATTTATTATCGCTGGAATCCACACGAGCTGACAACACACGCCATACGACTTCGCTTGTTTATAGACTAGAAGGAATGTGTATTTGATTACGCATTTTTAACGATTGTTGCGCGGTATGATCGATAGTACTGAATTATGCGGAGCATTGGTTTTGTATGTTCCTGATAATTTTCTTAGTCAGCGTCAGCGTACATTGATTCACATTCCAATATACAGGACTAACCTCCCAATGGTTATGCCTGTTGGAAGAGCTACTGCTATGTTATGCTGAACAATATCACTCTGGATATTAATATATTCCATGTCTCAGAGAGGGTTTTCCTTTCCGAAGCAGGATTCTTCTAAACATAGATATGAATGATTTTATATACACATGTTAAATATATTTAATATTTGTTTTTGTTATTTATATATTTCTAACTTATTTATGAATCAATTGCCTGAAGATTTTCGACTCATAATCAAGTCAGGCATCCATCTGTGAAGTATTGTGGACTAGCTCTGTTATACCCTGTATACATTCTGAGGACACAACTACTGGATTTTGTCCATAGAGGGATAATTATTAATTAAGATCAATTATAGAAATCTCACAGAGACAAATCTATTTATATGGGAAACGTGTATGGAAGTCTTTATAGGGTGGTCCAAAGCTCATGTAGACCGGTTTTGAGACAGGTTTCGTTAGGATAACCTCTACACTAGCGTGTAGATAAAACTACACACCACAACCATAGAACTATTCACACATTAACACCTTCATATGGTTGAATAGTGCTATGGTTGTGGTATATAGTGTTATTTACATGCTGGCGTAGTCGTTGTCCTAACGAAGAGACGGATGTTTCCTACGTCTCGAAACCGGTAGAGTAAAAATCTCAGTAAGCGGTTATATACTAACACAGGTAATATTTCGTTAAAACGTCTGACCACAAAGTTAACTCCTCTGTGTCGGTGATGTAACGTAGGTCTACATGTCATAGAAAATATGAAATATCTACCTTATTTACAAAAACTAAAACGTCATATTTTTTGTAATCATCGAATAGACATTTTCACACCAAAATGACTAAATTAAACTGTTACGAATGTACGGATTTTTTAATTTAAAAATATTTATACTCTCGTATTTTCGGCCAGTGTGTAAAAGAGAGGAGAATATTGCACATCGCAGTCAAATCGAGCATTTCATACAGGACAGAGACGGCGGTTGCATGGGTTTCGGTGAAACCAAAATAATATCGAAAGAGTACGGTAGATTCGCGTAACACGTGTTAGACAAAGACGGAGTGCAGGCGACCTAGCGACCGTGTCGTTGAGGTTGAATTTAGTTAGTAATGGTATGTCGGCGGAAGCGCACGTAAAATCGATATGCTATGATTTTATAATAATTTACTAAAATAATGCAATATGTATGTTTACCTTTCATAATTATATAAAAGGACCTTGAAAAAGTCTTATCTGTATCGTATATATGTATATTTTATCACATATTAAAAACTATGCCGATTTTTAATCAGGTAACGCTGTGTTACACCACCGTTCCCGAAGGTATTTTTTAGCACAGTCTTTTAAGAGTTAATGCTTTAAATATTAAAGATATAAATAATATAAAAAAATATTTTTAGGTGCGTATTGTTTCAAACAGCAATTTTCCGTGAGGGGTGAATGCCCCTGAAGATTGATTGCGACAACACAACCAAAAATAGTGCGGCCCCTCATTTGTTTTATTATTTTTTCTCCGCTAATAATGAACGTGTTTGCCCCGGCCTCGTTAACGAAGGACGTGCCGCTCCCTTCCTTCCTTGCACCCTTTCACCCTTCCTTCAACCCCCCCCCCCCCTGAGCGCTGAAAAGGTATTATTTTATTTGTCTTTGCGCCCAACGGCGCTCCTATTTTCTCTCTTCACTCTGCAAGATTGAAAATCTTACGCCGTCATCATGCACGGAAATCAAACCTGGTGACACTAAAAAAAATGTTATTTTAAATTTTAGATTATAAATAACTAACCCATAAAAACCAAGTTTTTATTATACTCCCTTTCTCATTTGTATTTTTTCCAATTTGATATTCTATCAACATATTCCTCTTGCTTTAAGTTCATGTGGAAAATCTATTCCAATGTATATTATTATCCTTAAAACTTATAGAATATTGAAAACGTAATAATTGTTATAGGGGGGCACGGCGTCATCGAAACCATCTGATCGGACCCATGGCTCGAGTCAGACTAGTTTTTTCGGAATTTTTTTTAACCGTCATTTTTGACGGGTTACAGCTAGTTATCAAATATTTAATAGAAACTAGCATAAATATACCCTTTGAGTGCATCCATGCTAACTATATTGCAATTTGCTCTGTGTGTCGAATAAACACAATATTTGTATTGCGTTTGTCTCCTACAACTTGCATTATAATATCAAATTCACCCTCGGAAAATGCAATTTTGTTGATAAAACTAGAGCTTTGAAACCATTATTCCGAGCGAATCATTAAAGGCTCTAAAACTATGAAACAATGAGGCACTTTGAGAGCGGAGAAACGCAAGAGAAATGGGAAAATGAGGCTTTACGGGGATAACGGGGGAGTGGGGGGAAGAACTCCTCCAGAACTGCTCAATACCACCCCGCCCGGCCGCAAATCCCATAAGCCTCTCTGGCCACAGGGAGAACAATTAATACATCCCACCCTCGGGCCGGAGGATACAAAGGTAGCGAGACGGGGATGACAGGACCCCAATGGGAAAAATAAGGGTAGGACTGAAGACAGAAGAGCCTAGTTTAACGTTGCCAGACGACCAGAAGCAGGATGAATCACATTTGAGGTTTATGTACCTATTCACCTGAGTACCGACTACGTCTGGACCGCTGTTCTGGTCCCGTGAGTTAGACATCTGATGAAACCACAGATACGTTCGTCAAACTAGATGTAACTGCGTCAACCTAGCTATTAAGGAACATCCTTTGTAAAACCGATCCGTACCATTGCATATAACAATGTAAATTCTATATTTTATATATTTATAGCAAAAACATTGTAGCTATTTCATTACTAGTCAAATATTAATTTCTTTGATTATTATTAATTGGTGAAGGTGACTACTCTAAATCGCCTAGAGGCGTTCGAAATGTGGATACATCGTAAAATGTTAAGGATATCTTGGAATGACATGACTAGTAATGTTGAAGTTTTACGTAGAGCAAATAGAAACAGACAATTACTCAACATAGTAAAGCTCTGTAAAATGTCATATTTTGGTCATATAATGAAAGGCTAAAAATACTCCATCCTTCAGGTCATGCTGCGACCCTCAATCTTCCCCTTCAGTCATGAAGGGGAAGATTGAGGGTCGCAGAGGGGTCGGAAGGAGGCGGCATTCCTGGCTTCGAAACATCCGAGAGTGGACCGGGATAAGAAGTGTGCGAAGAAGAGCTGTCCCGCACTGCTCTGGACAGGGAAACTTTTTCCCAGATGATCGCCGACGTCGGGGGGACCCGACAGGGCACATGAAGAAGAATAATTATTAATTATTGAAACTAGCTGTAACCCGTCAAAAATAATGGAACATTGGTTCGCGTCTTTGCTAAGCCTAGTTTATGGCTCATGATAAAACAATACCTCGCTTACCACATTTATGTCAAAACCAAGCTTTTTTGTGTACTTGTCTTTAAAATGTGTGGATATGTAATCTGGCAAAAGATTGTATCTTAAAAATAATTATTTGAATTTTATTTATTGTAAAGAATGTAGGTATTACGCAATTTCTTGTCTCCACTCTAAAATCTGTATAAAGTGGCTACGAGGTATTGTTTTAAAATGAGCGATATATGTATCGTATCATTTTGGCGGTCCGCGGAACATTTCTATCGTTGCCGCCTTCAGGTTTGCTGGCCTGGGGTTCAGGCCCCATCTCCGGCCAATTAATTTCGTTTTTTTAGCCGTAAATTCGAACGAAATTACGGACGTTACACGAAGTTACGGGGACAGACAGACAGACGGACGGACGGACGTATAGACGGACATACAACGAAATTATTATGTTTGATTTTCTTATTCTAGCTTTCCTTCTTAGTACTAGCTGTACCGCTCAGCTTCCCGAAGTTAGGATTCTTATGTACCTACAGTATATAAATTTCTTTTCCCTCATATTTTATTGAAAAGCGCTAAAAAAAGAAGCCTGTGAATTATATAATAAATTGTCTCTGTGTGTTGTTTAAAAACACTTTTTTTTCAAAATGTTCTTATGGAAAAATATGAACCAAACGATTTAAAGTCTTGTTATTTGACGTTTTATTGAGTATTTAATAGCTTCATATTTCATGACGAAAATGACGTTGCGAGCAAGAAATAGTTTCGATGATCTAGAAAATATCACGCGCTATCGCGCTTTATATCGCGTTTTTTGCGCAAATTTCCCAGAGGCCTCCGACAAGGATATTCAGCTTTGAAATAACATTATGTGACAATCATTTTGAAAGGTACCAAATTGGGTGTCCATGATTCCCCGAAGCACCTTGATTACATTGTCCGGTGCAAATTCACCACGCTGCGACAACGTGTAGCGTCACTGTAAAGCCATGTATTCACTAGGGGACACATTGTCCCTCAACAGCACGCGCGGTTTAGAGTCTACGTGCCGTGGCAACGTAGCCATGCGCACGGTACCCGAGCGAGCTCACTGCAACATTACGCGAAGCGTCGGTACCACGTGGTATGTTTACAAGTGAATACGCATGCGCTGTACCTGTCAAGATGACAATGTGGAGAAACGAAATTGTTCTTGAACTTATCGAGGTGTATCGATCGAAGATCGCACAGAATATCCGTCCTTCTTTCTCTTTGCAGTAAATAATTTCGCATCCACCACCTTTTTCTCCTCTTACGTTTCGATAAACTCGTTCACATAAATGGATATGCAGTTGTCATCATAACCTCATAGGGCGACATTTCCGCGACGTGTGGAAAACAATAATTATTTGCAAAAAGGACCTTGTTTTTAATAATATTCAATTTACTACAGTAAAACTTCGTCAATTTGAAATCGCGACCCAAAAAAACATTTCGAATTGCGCGGAACCCCGTTTTCGCTAAATGACGAAGTGTAATAGATACCGCAGCTGTCATCATAACCTCATCGGGTGACATTTCCGCGACAAGATATGTGAGTCCCGGTGTGTACACGTCAAATGACCGCGTTATTGTCTCCGAAACATGAACGTAGATGTTCATGCGATACGCCGCGCGGAATGCTGCGCTATTTGTCCACTAGTGGATACATGGCTTAATCGTTACCAGCCGTCAAGTGTAACTGACAATTTGGCCCTTTATATTCGAAACAAGTTATCCGCCCAATTGGCTCCAGCCATCCCGACACATTTAGCTCTTTCGCGCTGACTGCATTTGAATGGAATTTTAACGACCTGCCAAATGCGAGCGCGATGAAATAACACACGCGCAATTTGTGCCGATGCGCGCACACGCAACACAACGCAGGGGAAACGTTGTGCACATCCCTAGCGTAATGGAACCATTAAAATTATTATGTTTGCACACATATTTTTATTCTTGTACAGAGTGATGTAAACGAATCTGGGTTAAAAGAGAAAAAAGGGCGTAACAATACTGCAGGTGGATTCCTGCGTTGATTATAGTTGAAAATATTCAAACAACCATGACCTAATATCAGAGCATATGCAATATCAAAGTTTTTTCTAATATTTTGTATTTATTTTTAGCAAAACCTTGAACTATAATTACAGTGACTGATTCTTCAATGATAGATGTTTTAAGAATCATTGAATTAAAATCTGAATTGTAAATTCACAGTAGAACGAGTAGTCATCGAAAAATAAAATTTATATTTTTGATGTGAAACATCTTTCCTTTCGCTTTCCTGCAATCTCTGGCAGTGATTTCGTGAAAATGGACGGAAATGCGTAACAGGAAATAAGATGCATGGGAAGCGCGCGCAATTTCATCTAACCAATGAGCGCGCGCGGGACGCGCTCGATGGAAAAAAGAATCATCGTTTATAAACAAATCAGTGTCCAGCAAGTGCCATCACAGCGAAGACGCGCGCTTCCAATAGCTAACGCTTCTGATTTTGTACATATGTTACGTGGCTGGTGTCAGGCGTGTGGATGTTATAACTTTGATATATTTTGACTTACATCTTCAAAACTATCCAATAAATACTTTTTTTACAGTAATGTAAACAATAACTACCTCTAATTATTAACATTCTCAAATTCTATGTGATGATTTTTAAATATTTATTCAAAGTTTTCAAACAAAATGTATTTCGGCACGCTACCACCATCTATGAAAATAAATAAAAACATTTGATTGACCAAATACATTTGTAAACAAAATGCGTTTGTAGATATATATACGGTACCTACCTAGTGCGGCAAAATTCAATAATAAATAAATGCACATACATTTTCTTTACTAGTATTTACTAATTAATAAATAAATAGGTATTAGCTTTTTTAAATTTTGTTTATTTCTGTTGCTGTTCAATTGATATTTTAAATGATGAGATGTCAAATGTTACCCATCATATTATGCGACTACTGTAAGACTCGCTCGTTTTTTTTAATGAAGGACCAAATTAAGATAATGGAAAGCTCTAGATAATAAAGATAGCTCTTCAGGGAAAAAAAAATTACCGAATGTATAGCGTTAAATCATGAAAACTAGTACAGCAGTACTTTCAAATGTTTTTTTTTGCACAATTTAAAAAGTTGTTCTTCAATTAGAACGACGATACACAATGATATTGTGTAGCAAAACTGCAAACATTCTGTTTTATTATACGGGATGTTCTAAACAAAATGTGCATATTGCATAAAATCTGAACAAAATACGTTATTAATATTTGGTATAAAATATTCCATTATCGAGAAATGAAAAAATGTACTTAATCAATTGTGTTCCGAAATCCGAAAAATTTTAACCTAATCAAACATAATATAGAAGAGACCTTTATCTAGCAGTAGAGAAATGAAGGCTGAAGAAGAAGAAAAGGAAGGAGATTCAAAATATTCATAGTTAAATTTTTGAACGCTGCAAAAATGTATCGAAGTAACAGAACATAATAAGGACCAATTGATTAAGTAAATTTTTTAAATTTCTCGATAATAGAATAGTTTAAAACAAATTTATATGACATATTTTGTTCAGAATGATTGAATTTTTTGCTACCCAATCTGCCGTATTCTGAACTAAGCAATATTGCTATTTCTGTATCATGACAGTTATACATTATATAACATTGTAATGCCACCAAGTTTGACAGGTTTGAAATTAATGAATTCAATCAGTCTCCTTATTTTTCTTCTTCAGCCTTCATCTCTCCACTGCTAGATAAAGGTGTCTTCCATATTTTGTTTGAGTATGTTAAAATTTTTCGAGAACACAATTAATTAAGCACATTTTTTTAATTTCTCGATAATGAAATATTTTGTACCAAATCTTAATAATGTATTTTGTTCAGATTTTAGCTAATATGTAAGTTTTGTTTAGAACGTCCTGTATAATAAAATAGATTTTTTGTATTTTTCGCTGCTCAATATCATTTTGTATCGCCGTTCTAATTGAAGAGCAACTTTTCACACTGACATGTGCCCAAAAAAAACAACACATTAGCTAAATAATAAACATAGCTATTCGCATTAAAACTTTTGATTTGAAACGTCAAATACTACAGTATTTTTATTTCAAAATTGTCCCTTAGAATAATGTCATTTGCCTCAATTTAGGGATGGCGTTATTTTTAATTCGGTCCTTCATTAAAAAAATGTAATTTTTATTTATTATTAATTTAACTGTGAATTTGTAATTTAAATTATAATTCAATGATTTTTAAAACAGGTGTCTTTGGATTATGATTCATAAATAAATAAGTAAACTATATTAGAGATATATAGAAAAAAATCCAATGTTTAAAGTATTTGGTTACCACAGAACCCAGAACCTTTTCAATCCAATACAATACGATTACCAATGTAGCAATGTTAAACATTTAAGATTAAAAAAATTGTGACAATTTTAGCAGTCGTTCTAATATTTGTCTCAAATTAATCACATCTCTAATATCTTTGATACGATTATTTTTTTTACAATATATTATTTGTAATCAATCCTCCATTTAATAATTGTATAACACGGCACGGAATTTGACATGCAGGTACAATCTGAAATACTAAAAAAGACTTTCATAGATTTTAAGTGTTGCTTCCTTATTTTTCGATTAATTTTTCTTTCTATGCAGTGCAACACTCTTATCGCGTCAGCAATAAATAACGATTGAATTCTCCTTCCTTTTTCCTTCTCTCCTTCTCTCATAAGTAAACGTAATATAGTAGCTAAGATTAAAAAACGAAATGATCTCTCACCCTCTCCCTTTAACTCCGTTGACCTTGGAATCCATGCACCATTCATTTGTACGGTTTTTTTATATCTAATATATTTTTTTAATTTATAGAATAACTTTGTGAATACTAAAAGTGAATTCCGCTGCATATTATTCCCCTAATTGTCGTAAAATATTTATACGTTGCACTCTACTGTCACACAAGGACTTTATAATTTATTCTATATATTATATTAAATTTCTGATGATAATCTGCATATTAAAAAATAGAACGGTATATAAAATAAGTTTTCCGAATTTTAAAATCAATTTGTTTCGTTTTACAACATCTAAAAAAACATTAAATACTAATGGAACTGTCTAACGATTTAAATATTTATTATGTTCCTAAAAAAATATAATAACTAATTTAATAACTTACTAGATATAAGAAATATAAGTACATCTGTGCGTTTTTTCTGTAGAAGAAAGCCGCAATATGATATGTCCAATAATACAAGTTCACAAGTTGTGTTTCTTAAAAGGAAGTTAACGATGTTGGCCCAACAATGTTGATAGCTTTTTCCACAAGATGGAGTTAACATCTGTCACATGGTATAAACAATAAGTGGTTGTCATTGTATCAATATAAGAAAACATCTGTAACATTGTAATGTTGGACGTACAAGCGGGCTCAATTCCACTTTTTGTTATCTATGAACACCCAAAAGATTCTCTAATTAACAGTTTATTTAAAAAATTTATAAAATCTATTTAAATTTGTACCTTGTAAACAGGACTTTTAAATACATCTAAATATCTATTTTCATAGGTCTAGACTATAGTGAAATTTTGGTAAAATTTATCTAGAAAATATACAAAGTGGTCTTCGTACAGAGGCGGATTTATATAGGGGTCTTTTCACTCCAGGGTATATTCGTAAAAGGGTCTATCTAGTTCACTGGTAAATTTGGAGGTCCTCTGTCTTGAGATGTTACCCAACAATTGCGCACAAGATAACTGCATTCCGATAACCAAGCGCAGATAACTGCGCGCAAAAAGCGCGCAGAACACCGATAACAGCGCGCAGGCTAACCTAACCTATAGTCCACTAATAATAGTGGAAATTTTGTGAAATAATCCATTTAAAGTTTATCTTCCACAATGAAACATATTAAGGAAAAAAACTTGGTTGAAAAACGTCGAACTTCATACATATTCACTATGCTAAAATGATTGATTCGAACATTAAAGTGAATAAATTATAGTTTTTTTATGTTCGTTATATTCACAAAGTGTCAAAATGAGTTGTCATTTTCAGTTTTATGAAACACTCTAAAATGAAAAAATGGAAATGTCCTCATTTACTTTCGTCTTGCGCGCAATTGTCGGAAAACCCTCGAGATATGTTCAAAAATTCAAGATTAAAGAATATTTCAAGAAGAAGACCTCTTTTCACATAAGAAAGACAATTGAATAAGTATGTCAAAGTCGTGCGTACGAGGCACATCGTTTCGTTTCGTGTTGATGTTTACACCCAACACAGCGAACCAATGTGCGATTGTCTTTCTTAAATGAAAAGAGGTTTACAAGAGGGTTTATTGATCATATTATTACAACTATTTTATATGTAAATCCGCCACTGTGTGTGTAAAAATCTGCAGAGAAAAGCTCTCTTACACGTCAGACTGGAATATAAATTGGAGGCGGAACTTACCGTTGGATATCTGACGCTCTTGGTGGCGGGGTAGTTGCCGGTGGTGGCGGCGGCGGAGAACCAGGGGAAGGTGAGGGCGCCCACGGCGGAGTCGTCGAAGGCTGCGTACAGCACGTGCGAGCCGTCCGGGCTGCCCCACAGAGCCTCCGGCGAGTGCAGCACGTCCTCTGAAAACAGGCATCACAATGGCCATCAGGACAGATTTTGAAAAGATCTTCAATAATGTAGGTACACGTCTACTGTTACCGAAAATAACATTATGGGAAGCATGTCCAAAACCTACTAAAAGCCATGATATAAACTAAATTTGAAAAATACTAATCCTACAAGAACATTTACTTTCATCTTTCTAAATACTTTTAATTGTTTTATTTTATTTTATTAAATATCCTATTCAGATCATTTTTTTCCTTTGTCTATAATATAATTAATTAACACCATTATTAGATTGTAAACATTTTATTATTACTATTACTCAATTTTAACTGGCAATAATATTGATTCTCAAATGTTATATAAATACTAAATATTCTTGAACATTATACTACTGGAAGAGCACTGTCTGCTATAATACAGTAAACTACTAGTGTAGCAGGCAGGGCATCAAATCGATTGTAGTGTTTACTTGCCGCCAAGTCTCTCAGCAACAATGAAAAAAGCTTAATTTAATTTTGTAAACACTATAAAATTGTAAACTTTGTAACTTTGAATAAACATTGAATTATATCAGCAATAAACTAAGTTTTTACGCAAAGAATTGCATTTTCATATACCTATTTTTAAACAATATTAATATATGTAAGTATGTTGTAAGAACACAGCTGCTGGATTTTTTCCCCAGAGGGATGATTAATTAATAAGGATAAATTATAGAAGTCTCACAGAGACGAAGCTAATTTATATATAAGAAAAGTGGATGAAAGTCTCTTATACGATGGCTCAGAGCTTACAACCTGTGTGAGCTGACTTAAGTGACCACTCTACACAATGCAACGTTCACCACCCTTCGTTTCAGTGAGACTTTTATAATTTATCCTTAATTAACTATTTTTAATTTCGCATCAAAACGCCCGTAGGTGTCATGGCGTCTACATGACGTCAAGCCTAAGTAAACATTGCACTGTGTCTATGACAACGTTCAAGAGACACGGTGATGGTTATTTGGGCGCGACGTCATTCGCTATGTCGGTGTTTCAGTTAAAATGGACGATTGCAAAATTTAATATTTTTATTTTATTGAAAATCTTACTAATCTCAATGTGTTCATTAAAACTGGAACATTTTTATAATTCCTTAAAAATATTTTCTTCTATAAAATCATTTATTCTTCTATTCATTAATACTGGCACATGCCTATTGCGGTCTACAGGATTTTATCAATTATTTTGTGAATTGGAATGTCTTCCAGCTGGAATTCGAAGGTTTTTATTATTTTATTTGACTTGTATTAAAGGGAATAGATTTTTTATATTTGATAATAGCTTGTGTAATGACAGTCCAACACAATACAATAAATTTGTCAGAAATATTGGAAAAAATGCAAATTTGATGTCGCATATCTCCACAACTATTGGATGGTCATTATTAGATTAGGGTTCCTTGAAAATTTCAACTCATAATCAAGGCAGAAATAATATAGTCCCGCGAGGTTATTAATGTTTTCCAAATAACCTTGTATATTTAATACACGTATTTTTAATGGTAGGTACTTACCTACCTATCTTATTTGGTATGAATTCAGTTTTTTGTTGTTTTTTTTACACGATTTTAAGGTTTTCTCCGCGAGTATGAATAAATAAATCATTTTGAAATTTTTGATACGTAACATCTTTACTCTTGGTTCATGGGAAGTCTTAATGTGAAAAGATGTTTGGCATCATTTACGAGTAGTGTAAGAGTAGTCGATATATTGTAATATAAACGGCGTTCATCCTCACCTTGGTAGAGCCAGTCGGGCACCCCGTTGTAGAGCAGGCCCGGGCGGCCCGTGTCGGTGAGGCGCCACTCCTGGTCCACGGCGGGCGAGGGCCGCAGGTAGATGTCGTTGTCCGCCACCAGCAGCAGCGCGCCCGCCGCGCCCAGCCACGCCGCGTGCTGCAGCCGCGAGCGCTGCACGCGCCCCGCGCCGCGCAGCCTCACCGGCGTGTGGTGGCTGCAACCACAACCCGGTCAGTCACCACGTCTCCATGCCACGTCTTCCGCGGCTACCAACACTCGCGTTATATATCTTTCTGACCACTCTTTCCTCATTCTTTCGCTCAGCATGCCCGATCCACCTGAGCGATGCTTTTTAATTCTATTAATTATGCTTAGATCAGCTTTACATTCATTCCTAATATCTTCATTTTTTATTTTATCATAAATGGATATGCCACATATACGTCTAAGTAATCTCATCTCCACAGCATTCGTCTACTTTTGTTCCTCTTCGGGCAGCTCCCGGCTTCACTTAAATAATAACAATAAACTAAATTATAACATTTTTAAAAATTTTATAAATAGAGAAGTTTAATGATGTTGATAATACTGTATTTTACTCAATGGGAGTCCGTCAATAAATAACTGAGAAATAGATTATTTAAATTTATGTTATTGTTGTTATTCTATTTCTCTCTTCACTATATTCATTTTTTAATTGTTTGCTTATTGTTAGTTCTTTTTTTTTAACTGTTGTCCTACATAAATGCATTAATTATCACATATTAGTAACTTTTTTCTTCTTATATACATTTATGTACTATAATATATATATATATATATGTGTGTGTGTGTGTAAGTCCCTTCTCCAGACACGAGAGTCAGTCTCTTTTTGGAGAGGTACAACGATAAAAATTTATGTATCAATATACTTTAAATAGACTAAAAAAATGTTATAACGCTGTATGTAATATTGAATAAATAAATAAAAAATGTATTTTAGCGCGGAACGACTGACCTCGCCTCGCCTATGACGTCATTTGACCTAGTCAAACCACAGGCAGTAAGTGAACACGAGCCGATTCGTCTAGGTCAAGTGACGTCACACGCTAGACCGTCGCAAGAAAACTAAATTATTTTTGCAAGCGCAACTTTCTAGTACCATAACTTTTTCAATTGTAGAGACATTTTAATGATTCTTTCATATTCAATTGAACTTAAATATTTATAATTAATGTATGAAAAAATGTAATCTTCTTCACTATAGAAGTCTCACAGAGAAGAAGCTATTTGTACGTGAAACGTATATGGAAGTCTTTACGGCGTGGCCCAGGGCTTTTAACTCGTCTGTGCTGGCTTAAGCGATCAATTTACACAGGCAACCAATTCCACCGTGAAAACATCCACACATTATCAAATAGACCACAGATGTCACTAGCAAAGTCCAATTGAATATATGAAAGAAACTAATTTTGTACAAAAACAAAAATTTGACATAATCGACAGGCTGAGTTGTGAAAAAAAAACGTACATGTGGAGCCTTAAATCCGATACAGCGTCTAAACCATTAAATAGAATGATTTATATTGAGATAATGTGCGGGAGACTTTCGAAGCTTTATAGTTTTGCAAAAAGCCTTCGAAGATATATGTATATCCTAGATTTACGGATAATCCACAATTTAACATAAATGGTTTACATACAATCGTTTTTCTCTAGTCTGTCAATAAAACAAAAAACATTGATAAATTAATATTGCGGATAGCATTACAATGTGTATTTTATATAGCTCTAAAATAAATTGAAGCAATAAATGGCGGATTCAAGGTAAATTTTTTATTGTAACGGAAGTTACGCAGGCAGCATGTAGCGGAAATGCGATACCGGAACTAATAAAACCGTATTAAATTCTTGTCAGCTGTCAGATTCTGTAGTTGCGCACGCAGCATGTAGCCGATCACGTAGCGGAAATGCGATACCAGAACTAACGGCGCGGTATTGAATTCTTGTCAGCTGTCAGATTCTGTTAAGGTGCGAGTTCACGAATGTTTCGATCGTTTTTTGTTTGTCACCATGCCAAAAAAGATTAAAAGTGATATTCGAGGAATTATTTATTTCGAAAATCACGTAATTGTCAGATATTCATTTTCAAAACAAACGTTTTAAAACATTCATTCATTTGACATTCAATGCGACTGTCAAAGTTGTATAGTTTCTAAACTTTTGAATACGGAACCGTTTGACGCTGAAAATCAATAAAACATGAAATTGGGTAAGTACTTGAATTTTTTTGAAAAGTTACGTCTCGTTTTTTAATAAAGTTTTTGTTTGCTCCTCAATAAAATAATCGACAATGATCGGTGTAGATTTTTACAATTCAATACTTTGAGCGTCATTAATATATAATTTTGACTTTATTTATGTATTTCCGAAGAGTTATAATATAATTGCGCGTACATAAGTATACGAAACCAATTTTTTTTTGTTTCATATGAAAGTTGTATTTTTATCACCGCCCTCTGTGATTTGAGAATTTATCATTCCAATACGATAAGGTCGTAAGCCTAATAAATACGTAAAAAGACTTTCATACCGACTTTCCCATGTATAAAAAGTAGCTTCGTTTCTATAAGACATCCATTACATATATCTTTAAGTAGAATCTTATTGTGAAATAATCTTGTCCGATTAATTATAAAGAATGTCTTCAATAAATCTATGCCATCACCCAGATCTCGTTTCACGATTTCACTGATTTGCAGTAAGTGCCGGTTGCATCTGATAATTCGAGTACAACAGTAAAAATTGTGAGTTGTTAATATATTGTACCAAGATATAAAAGTTACTATGGAGAAAGAACTACAGGTACAAATACCAACGATATACAATAGTATGCCTTTCAACTTGATTAGATTAAATTTATATGCGAAGGTCAAGGTGGCGTGCGGGTAGTTAATTTTGAAATATAGTAAATAGCCTGTCTGTTAATTACTTCCTATATTGTAAAATGGATCATCATTTGCTTTAGTTTATGTACATTTAATGATTTTTTAAATTGTGATGTAAGATATATAAACTTTAATTTTAAAAATTTCTTTAATTTGTAATATTATTGAAAAAAAATTACAATTACAAGTCCATACAGTCGTACAAGTCCTACAAGGGAGAAATTTTTTGAATTTGTAAAACATTGAATAACCTGGTTAACTCACCCTGTTTATTTAGAGAAAATAGGTTTTAGCTGTTCTACTTACTCAACGCGTTCAAATAATTTATTTTACCAAAACTTTGGCAGGACTAACTATTTAAAAAACTGTTTTGTAACTCGTTCAACTTCAAAACAAAAGTTGTTAATTCTACAAATAATTTAAGACATTTTTATCGACAATTTTTTTCTATATAAAAGGAAACTTCGTAATCTCATTTATGATTATTTAAATAAATATAATACCTCTTTAATTGAATCCCATTCCCTTCCTCTTCTCACCCTTCCCTTTTTTATGCATTTTCATAATTAAATATTCATCAGATATTTTTTAGCATATTATTATTTTCCATATTGTTCGTATTTCATTTTCATTTCTCCATTTTTAATTTTTTTGCTCTATTATTATTTTATATAATGTTGTTATCACTTTATTTATTATACTTAATTTTTTATTTCATTTCAATTTATTTAAATTCAATGTACTTTTTTTTTTATTTGAACCATTTATTGATTGCTTTATAGTTCTTTATCTAATTGTCTTACTTTTTGTTACTCTCCATGAGGTTTTTTTTTTTTTTTTTTTTTTTATTTAATTAATAATATATATATAATTTTTTTTTCTACAATCATACATAAATGTTTACAAATCTATATTTTTTGTGTGTGTATACCTCACCAAAAAGAATTATATTCTTGTGTGTGGTGAGGGATAACCACTTACAATCAAAGGTATAGGTAGTGTAATCTAATTATATAACAATTGGAAGGAAAGAAAAGAAAATCTAATACATCAAATCTTAGTTAATAATACAGTATATAGAATAAGCAGTCAAGTAAACAATAATATAAATAATAAGCAGTCAAGAACTCAATCACAAAGTCAATTTTATAATAATGAGAATCCATTCGGGTTCACGGGGGAATATGCACGCAGGGCGCAATCGAAAATATTCACCATCGTGCAAAATAAATTGGACAAATCAAATAATTATACAGGTATCTTCATCGATTCGTGGGAAGTACTAGACGGTATCTCCATACGAACAACCCGTTTAGGTACCTATATTTATACATTTTGTTATGTGTAGGTTTATAATTTTTTTTCTTAGTTTTACCAGCTTCGAAGAAATTTCACTGGTCACATGAATATTTTTTAGATATTATAAAAAAATTAATTACATTGTACTGTGTTTCAAAAAAAATAAAACATAGAAGGTTTAGTAATTTTTATACCGATCAAATAATTTAATTTGTGTAATTTTACGAAGATATCCGCATTTCAAATATATGAAACCTGATGAATAAATTTATATGATATCTGTCATACAACAATGTGATACAAAACGCAAAAGAAGAAATGAGAAAAAATTGATAATTTTTCCCCAATGCGAAACGATCGCCATAATATAAACTATTATTAGCGCAAAACACGAACTCAAAAGAAAGGCTTTTAATTGAAGTAATGTTATTAATGTGCTTTAAACAAGTCCATTCTCGCCTTCAAGCGAAGGCCATTCAGTTCAAGGCTTGACTATTTTAAGGGTTTTTAATCTATTCTCGGCTCGCTATTTTAAAGTTCTTTGTTTTCGCGATATTCTGAAACGACCACTTGTTCTTGCTGGTGAAAAAGTTCAATGACATATCTTTCAATATAAAATGTATGTATCTTAAAATATCCTATTTATTTATAATCTTTTCTAATGAAAATAAAATAATCCATCGCACGAGGTGAACAAAGATTTTTCAAGACCTCTATAACATTCTTTCAACTGGTGTAAGTGTTGACAAATAATGCATTATGTAGTGAAGTTAGCAATATTAAATTTTTCGTCTGCCATGAAGTTATGGTTAGTTTAGTCAAAAGACATCTAGAAACATAAGTTTCTAGATGTCTTTTGATAAAGTCTTCACAGTTCATGTTTCTACTATTGCTTGCCCAACGTAACTTGGCGTGCGGCGAATTTTGAACTAAAATCCGGCCCGCCCGCACCCGGCGGTAACCCCTCGCCCTATCATTCAGTTCATTCTCGTCTTTGAGCGCGAGCTGTGACATCTTGATTACCAATATACACTGAATTATTATGTCCAAAACATCCTAAACAGTCCGGGATGGTGCAAGAACAATTGCCAATGAAGTATTAAAGTCTTGCGAAGCTGAGAAAGCGAATAATGGACCGATATTACCGTCTGACAGTTTGACAGATAGAACGGCCGCCATTACTGCATGGTTTCTTTAGTGCTACCCGACAAAATTTCTGTATTTAATACGACACCGGTCACAGGACATTCTGTACATTATGTATTGTGTAATAAATTTACACCCTGACAACTTCTGTTACGCGATAGGAGCGCCCTCCCTCGCACGCCTTATTATAGTGGTACGTCTATAGCGGCCTTCATCCTGGCTGTCATTATACTGTCACGTGTCATGGCTGCGGGAGGCAAATCAAAACACTGGTAATAAATTAACGATTTATTAATGTATATTATAGATATCTCACAAGATACGAAACTGTATTAATTATGGGAAAGTAGGTATAGAAGTCATTTGGGTGTACATAGGACTTATGACCTATATTTTTATGGTTGGCTTAAGTGATCACTTTACACAATTGTAACATTCGCCATTTCCACCCATGATAGAATATACCATGCTTATTCATTTTTTGGAAGTTGTATATATGTTCAAATTGCGTGGAAAGCTTTCACATATGAGTTGTAAGCGCCTTTCCATGCGGCCTGTACAAAGCCATTTTCATTCCCCTAAATCCCCACAGATGTCGCTAATGAGAAAATCTACATTGATTTTTTACGGAATTTTGAGAGCAATATACAATTCTAACGATTTATTAATTATTCAATGACCAATTCACTTAACGAGAACTAAGCTTAAAGCTATTCTTTAAATCACACTATCTCGTAATATATCACTCGTATATGAACATTTTATCGCTGGGTAATACTGTATATATCGCCCGAAGATTATTCAAATCTCGAACAAAGGAGCCGTACTGGTTTATTTCGCCACTCAGGTACTACGTTCGATTATTTTGCTTTATTTATTGCTTCGATTATCTCACAACGGCCACCCTGGCCGTCGTCTCGCGGCCGAGTTCGCACCGAACGAGCTGTGAAAAACGATTACTATCGCGCTATGGCGCAGTCCCGGTATTATATCCAAATGCTGGTATTTTCAAACTTCCTAGATTATTTTATTGTTTAGAAGAAGTTTCTCGTCAGTTTCTAGTCTGTTCTAATCATCTGTAGTCGTTTCCCAAAGGTTGTAGACAGTCAAATTAACTGTTCACTTTAAATCGTTCAGGA
Organism: Agrypnia vestita; assembly: GCA_016648135.1. Taxonomy (NCBI): domain Eukaryota; kingdom Metazoa; phylum Arthropoda; class Insecta; order Trichoptera; family Phryganeidae; genus Agrypnia; species Agrypnia vestita. Next base: position 27,663 of record JADDOH010014211.1, on the reverse strand, counting down.
GTTCTTTGAATTCTTATTTTTTATCTACTTCAACTTCTGTAAGTGAATTGTTTCGATTTCCAGAGATTTCATCATATTAACTCTACCAAAATTTTTAAATCCGTGGGAGGGAGATGCTTTCAGTCTCCATCAAAATCTCATTTTATCTACATCGACTTCCGGAAACGAACAAACTCACTACCCAAAAAAAATGGCTGCCAAAAATTTCAGCAGAAATTATTTGATTTAATTATTTCACTAGTGTGAACTGTATAGCTCGTTCGCTCAGTAATGTGAACTGTTCCAAGATAACAACGGTTCGTTCATGAACGACCCATCTCTATTGTATTCATTCTCTATACGTGTTGGTACCAGTATCGTCGAAGCTGTCGCCCCCATTTGACCCCACTTTTTTTCAATATTTCTAACTTATTTTCTGTAAAACATTGGACATTCACTAATGTAACTTATATTTAATATTTTAAATTCTTTTGCTTTAATTAAAATTATAGAAAAATATTAAATCTTTGCAGAAATTTGAACGAGAATCTTTATTTAAGGCTTTAATCATTTTATTTGATTTATATTAAAGTGATGAGTTAGTTTAAATATTTTAATACGTTTTATAGAAGATAGATGAAAAATATTGAATAATGCAAATATTGAAATCATTTATCTCCATCATCAGACATCGATGACGTAACATTTTGGCTGATAATTAAGGCTTATTAATGGCTAATAATTGGTTCAATTTACCTTTCACAAAATATTTGGTTACACCCACTTTAGACCACGTCCCCTCTCACTCCGTCTCCCTCGTAGAATCCTGATCGTTCTGTAGGCAAGTTAGTGCGTGCTTGTCTTTGACAAGATTAGCACGCATGTGTTAAAAGTTGGTGAAAGGTTAACAATACCATGGTTGTGGTGTATAGTGTTGTGAACATAGTGGTGTAGTGTTGGTCCTGACGAAGAGACGGGTACGTCTCGAAACTGGTAAAACAAAAATCTGGTTGTGGTTTATAATAATTTAACCAACACTCTGTTATTAGGTAGAAATCTACCTATAAAGTATCCCTTTTTTATATCTCTTTAAAAACGTGTAGGTACGCTAAGTCTCACAGCAATCTCATTCGTGCTTATTTCCTTTTAAATATTTACGACCCGCTCATCCCTTTTTAACGTGATCCAGGAAGAGCTGCATTAAATATGTTCCACCGCGCTTATTATTGGATGCCGGATCAACAAGTGTCTGCCCCGCCGGGGGTCCGTGAAGGGAAGAAAATCTAAATAGGGAACCCATATAACTTATCAGATGACAGATTGCTCCCAGCCGCCTAACCCCCCGGGACCAGAGATGAACGCGAACGCGAGAAGAATTTTATAAATCTAATGCTTCATATAAATGAAATTGTGCATATTATAAAACACTTGATTGAATATCCCATTCCATACCTTCATATTAATGTTACTAGCTGTGCCCGCGCGGCTTTGCACGCGTAGGTTTTTAGTACGCTGTTTGGATTGTCATAGAATTTTCGCGAACCTTCTAGAACATTCTCCTTCCAGAACTTTCAAGAAGTTTATCGAATGTACAGGAACCTTCCAGACACACCGACACATTCCGCCACTCAGTTTAGAACCTTATAGAACTTTCGGGAATTTTCCAGAACCTTTTCCCTTCAGAACTTTCTAGAGCAGTTTTTCCGGAACCTTCTAGACTCACCGACACAGTCGGCGTGCCTATTTTGAAACAATCTGAAGCATTTACGGCCTTCTCATAACAAAACAATGTGCCAGAGAGCACATTTTCGTCACCCAATCCCACCCACGCACAGCCACTCCCACCAAACTCGCATATTTTCGATGTGACACCAAGGGCTGTCAGCCACCATAACTACCGGTGGGTGGTTGTGGCTGGTTGTGGAGAAAGCTTGGCGGGTAGGGAAATACGGGTTTCTTTTTATATATAGTATATATATATATATATATATATATATATATATATATTATATATATTTGATTACGGTTTACTTTTAGAGGATTTGTGGCTAATATAATGATTTCGTTATCTGTCTGTCTATAACGTCTGCTTGTTGCTGGAATTACAACTTAAGATAATGACACGCAATCACCACGTGGCTTAACACTCAAGGGTCGCCCCTTCAAATTACACGATGTTGACATTTTTATATTGTTAGTTTATTTTTTTTAGATTTAGGTCTTCGAAATCCTGCAATTATTATGTCCCGTGATTTTTCACGCATACGGCAAGTTAGTATTGTATAAAAGAGTTGGATTTTATCGGTGAAAATAACCTGATTTTAATCTCGATTCTGGGAAATTTGAATTCGAAAATTTTCTCATAATATACCTCATAAATATTTCTCATAAATACCTATATCTAAATAAATTACCACATAACGGTTTCTTCCGATAATCCGCAGTGATGTCGATCTTCGGGTTTCGCTATTCAGCCGCCTAACAGCAAACTCTGACAAAAATTACATGCACTAATTAATATATATGGGGGGTACCGTGTCTGGTATCCCACATTTGTACGATGTATTACAGAATGCAAAACAGCTGATGAAGAACAGAAAATCGCGATCAGTTTTATATTATTTATTTATTTGAATTAACAGTATGTCGACCTCGGCAGATAACGGTACAGCTGGTAAGATACGCCTGGGGTCGTCAACTAGTCCCTGGTCGCGTGTGTAGCTGGTGCAGGAATTGGTCAAGGCGAAGATCGTGCTAGGAGCTGACGACTAAAGTGGCGTATCGCAGTGAGGCCGAGGATGATGGTGGTACCGACGGAAGCAGATGGTGTTTGCTGCTGGAGGTGGCGTGACAGTGGAGCGATGAGGCCGACGTTGATCGATGAATTGGAGACTGGAGGCGTAGTGAGGAATAAGATGAGTGGCCTAGTGGTTGTGGTTTGATGTCGTAGCTGCTAAAGCAGGCTAAAGGCTGATCGTACGGCGTAGGGAGAGATGCACTACGCAGCGAGATGAGCTACGGATAGCTATCGTCGGGCATCCTTTAGTTTGACTTGTAAATATAAATATAGGTAATTTAAAATATGTTTTACTTTACTTTGTAATACACACACACAATATGAGCTATTAAATTACAACTATAGTTTCGAGAGGAGCAGTCCCTCTCATCATCAGGTAAAGATAATAACTCACTGAAATACAAAATTTATCAATCTAATTGGGTTGGTCAGGGGGTCAGGGGGGCGCGCGGCAGGGAAGGGTATTTTTTTCGCCGAACAGCTCTAGGAGTGGTGAAGTGGACTGAAATGTGATATTATTTATTAATGTGTTTCCAGAATTTAAATTTTTTAGGATTTCAACGGTTTCCAAACTATTCATTATCCATCGTCTATGAGGAACCGAGTGGAGTAATTTCAATTTGTGACTATCGAAAGAATGATTGGTGTTAATTATATGATTGGAAAATTCGGAGAAATTGTTATTTTTTAAGCAGCGGCGATGTTCTTTTATGCGTGTATTTAAGTTTCTAGTGGTTTGGCTTATATACTTTTTGTCACAATCTCCGCAAGTTATTTAATAATATGTAATTTAATAGCTCATATTGTGTGTGTGTATTACAAAGTAAAGAAAAGAGTATTTTAAATTATAATGTTGCACCACGAAGTATCTGCCAAATCTTTCAATGATATAAATATGGATATTTCAAGTTGGTTGAGGTCAAAAAGCTTAACTTATGGGGCTGGAAATACGGTCAGAGAAAGAAAGAGGTACGCGTTTCTATGTCCTGGATTTAAAAAAAAAATATTTTTTAAATATATTATTTCATTGATATTTTCATATTTTTATAGTTTGTTATTTTCTTTTTAATATGTTATTTTTTCCCTGATGCACCCCAGAGGTAGTGATGTAATTTGTGCGGTCTCCCGGGGCCAATATGATTTAGATACAAAGTCATTTTTTAATAGTTGGCCGAGTTTTAGCATTTTTGTCACATCTGATTTGAATTTGTCAGTGGTCAGTTGTTTGGTCTATTGTGGCAGGTCATTGTATAGTTTTAGTCCGTTGCAAATTAGTCGGGATTGTCCTGTTTTTGTTTTGGCGTGTGTTATGTGATAGCTTTGCATGTGATAGCCATTCTAGTGTTGTGTTGGTGTTTTTCGTGTATTTTGTGTAATTTTATGTCTTCATCTTGAATTTCGCCAATTGCTAGTCTGTGAATGATTTTAAGTGTTTCGATTTTTGTAATGCTTTCAATGTTTAATTGTTGTGTTATACGGTATACAGTTTCAGTTGGTGTCCGGTATTTCAGATCATAGACCATTTTTAGTATTTTGTTTTGCTGCCGTTGGAGTCTGTTTAGGTTAGTTTTATTTCCGGTTCCCCAGAAGGGTATCACATATCCTATTCTACTCTTGACGTATGCCTGGTACATCAGAATTTTTACGGTCTTTGGTGTGATTTCATGTATTTTGTGGAATAGGCTGGTCAGTTTTGTCAGTGAGTCAATTACTTTGTCTATTTGAAAGGTCCATTTGAGATGTCTGTCAATGTTGAGTCCTAAGTATTTAGTATTTTCTAGTTCAGTTTGTGTTTCGTTATGTATTTTTATGTCCATTTTATGCGTTTTCCGTTTGGCCTCAAAGTTAATGTAGTTACATTTTTGAACATTTAGGGTAAGAATATTTCTTTTTGTCCATTTAGTTAATATGTCTATGTCTTTGTTGATTTGTTTTGTGGTTTCAATGTCATTATTGTTTTTGTAAAATATTCCGAGGTCGTCTGCATATAGTATTATTTTGCCTCTGATATTTAGCTGCTCCAGGTCATTTATGTATATTATATAGAGTAATGGTCCTAGGATTGATCCCTGTGGGACATCATAGCTGACATTCATATATGTACTTGTGGTTTCGTGTAGTGTGGGGTATTGCTTTCTGTATTTTAGGTAGCTGTCGAAAATGTTTGGGACGTTGCCAGTGATTCCGATTTTTGATAATTTGTTGACTAGGGTAGTCAGATGTACCGGGTCAAATGTTTTGAAAATCGAAAAAGAGTCCGGTCACGCTTTTCCCTTCGTCAATTTTTGTCTGTAAGTAATTTAATAAGTTTATCATGGCTGTTGTGGTTCCCTTTTTTCTTGAAAGTCGTGCTGTGTTTTCGTCAGTATGCTGAGTTTATTCAAGTGTTCGAGTAGTCTTTTGTGTATTACTTTTTCAAATATTTTACTAAATACAGTGAGGTTTGCTATGGGTCTGTAGTTGCTGGCTTCGTCTTTTTCGCCACTCTTGTGTATTGGGGCTATTCTGGCTATTTTCAGCTCATCGGGGAAAATTCCGAGTTTCGTGTGTCTATTTATGAGTCTTGTGATGGTGGGTATTACTGTGTCTTGTATAATTTTGAGTGTTGATGTTTTGATTTTAATGCCGATCTAGATGGCAAAACAATTGTAGTTTTTGCTTATCGGACGGCCTTGCGTCTTTGGCGGGTCTGTTTTCACTGATCTCTGATTGGCGGACCTGCTTTAGGATACGTTCGCGCTATTTCCCCGGATCACTACAAGTGCAAAATACTTTTTCAAATATGGTTGGATATAATTTTTAATTAATTGAAGCAATTCTACATATTAGGCGGGAGGAGGCGATAAGCTCAATAAAATAAAAGACTCTACATTGAAGTGATATTAGGTGAATACCAGAAGTTCTTTACCGCTTATCTTTCAAATAAAACAACAACAAAAAAAACTGACAAATTCCTTTTATCGATAATTGTACCGCGTCCAGAGAACCATTACTTTTTCTCCCCTCGCGATATATTTGTCAATACTATCGTCCCTGGAGAACACTAGATTTTCCTGGAATACTGGCCTAAAAATTGGGTTAGCATTGCTATCTCGGAAATCAGACTCACGAAGCCGGCAAAACTCGAAATTGTCTGAGGGAAAATGAATGCCGTGGAAATAAGCCGGCGAAGATGAGATAAGAATACGGCACAAAAAACAGCATGCTGTTTAAAAAGAATATAAAGGTAAGCATTGCATAACAGGTACCAAAATAAAGATTTGCTTGGTTGCACGACGTATTTACAACGAATATATGCGTCTAAATATCAATTTATAATTAATATTTTATACAAATAGTACGGATATTTTTTAAAATTAATATAAAGAAAACCCTTGTATAAAACAATTAATTGAACACAACCTGTTTCGGGGCCAATGGTTTTTTCAGTTGCACAGTTGCCGACGACATCATTTATTGACATATTTCATGCTTTATATAAATAAAAAGCGTTTTAAAATCAAAAAACGTAAAAATTTATTGCAAATTTAAAATATTATAGCTTTGTAAATATTGAATATTTGTTGATTTCTTTATTAAAAATCCTAGATAATGAAGTATTCTTTATACGTATAAAAAACATTATGCGTACATATAAATATTCATAAAAAATTAGCGCCGCCTAGGACACTAAAAACGATTTTTTGGCTGTGGCCTGTCGATTAATGCTTATATTTTATTAATTATTATAAATAATGCCAAGTTTATTACTTTTATGTAATAAAAAAAGTTCTATCTAAGTTATTGCCCTAAAAAAATTTCAGTCTAGAGCATACATTCTGATATACATGAATAATAAAAACCCACATTTTCGTAAAAAAAAACGCCGAAATATGCATTTGCAGTGAATGTCCAGCCTTAAGATTTTTCATTATTCCTATTTTTTTAAATTTTTGGTCGAACACTTGTGTCTTCTCGTTTCGCTTATCTGATGGATGCAAATGCAATTTAACAGTAAGTCATTAATCTTTAATGTAAAATATGTATTATTTGATTTCTTTGTGGTATGGTTTAAAATATACGTTGTATGAAGAGCTTTCAGAAGGATAAGTGGGAATCCAGCGGCTGGAGCCAGGGACCCAGGTGCTGTGTGATGAGATTTGTAAACCAATCTCCGCTAGAAGTGGAGACTATCCTCAGAGGCGGCTTCCCTCCGTGCTGCCGTCTGAGCCAAGATTACTCATATCACATATTAGGTCCTTACATATGAAATTGGCGTTTAGTATGGGAGGAACATAAAGCCGATTTTTTTTTTTTATAATATATTTATTTAATCAAAGTATGTACCATTGCTATCTATGCACTTTTTCCATCTCATAGGTAGTTCACCGATCCCTTTACTAAAAAAACCATTCAGACGGAAATCAATAAAATCTTTGAAGGCGGTTTGGACTGCCCCATCGGAGTTGAATTTTTTCCTTTGCAAGAAGTTATCCAAATTTCGAAAAAAATGGTAATCTGTTGGGGCAAGGTCCGGAGAGTACGGTGGATGTCTTAGACATTCCAATTGAAGCTCCTCTAATTTGGTAGCCGTCTGTTGTGCAGTGTGTGGTCTAGCGTTATCATGAAGCAGCAGTGGCCTAGAGCGATTAACCAGCCTCGGTTGTTTAGCAGCTAGCTTTTCCATCATGGTTTGCAGTTGCTGACAATAGACATCTGCCGTAATCGTCTGGCCAGATTTAAGAAAGCTGTAGTGAACGACACCACACTAGTCCACCAAACGCTCACAAGTAACTTTTTTGGAGTCAATTTTCGCTTGGGGCATGGTTTGGCTGGATTCGGCAGGGTTCAGCCATTGCGATGAGCGCTTCCGTTTTATCGTACAGGATCCACTTTTCATCACAGGTTGATGATTCGATTTAAAATCCCTTCATTATTGTGCCGGTTGAGTAATGCAACGCAGCAGTCAACGCTCGTTTGTTGATTTGCTTCACTCAATTCGTGAGGTACCCACCTTTCAAGCTTTTTCACCTTACCAATTTGCTTCAAGTGGATTGAAGTGGTGACGCAAAGAAAAAAACAATTGAGGAAAAAACAAAAGAATTATAATTTTCAAAACACAAATACATGAGTAAATAGCTGTATAAATTTGGATTTGGAATTCCTAACCAAAGAGAAGATATTTGAGATCAAATTTGCCAGTACGGTAAAACGTCAATTTCATATGTAAGGACCTAATATGTGTCGCGCCGCACGTTTATTTAAAAACCTTTATTATCGGGTCTCTTCTGCACTCCTGGTACACAGGGTATAATAGATCTAGATCACAATACATTACAGGTAGATTCCTAGCAATCGGTCGTTCTCCGAAAATAGCAACATTCGAATCTTTAGATTGTTATCCCAACACTAGTTAAACGTCGGTGTTCGATGTTCGTCGTACTCAAATAAGGAGATTTGTAGGTATATTTTCACATATCTCTCTCAAAGTAAATATTAGTTAGCAGTGGCGTGCAGTGAGAACATCGCAGCATGACTTTTACGTAACCAATTATTTGGGAAAAAAGTCATACAACATATATTTCGTAATATTTCAATCACAATTGTTATTATAGTATTCATAATTTGATATATCATAAAATTCTGTAGCGTAAGTATTTGATTTCTATTTTTTTTCCAAAATATAGGTACGTTTACAAAAAAGTCTCGCTTCAATGCTCCCACTGCACGCGCCTGCTAGTTAGTAAACGTAGATTTCGCAGCTAAAATAAAATATAGATGTATTATTACCAACTACGAAATTTATGTAGTTCATGAAAAACACTACAGATGTCTCTAACATAGTCCCTTCAAAAATTTGATAATGTATGGAAGTTCTTACGATGGAATTGGTGAACGTTGTATTGTGTAAAGTGATCACGTAAGCCAGCTCATATAGGTCGTAAGCCATGGGTCATTCCGTAAAAAGACTTCCATTCATGTTTCTCATATAAATAGTTTCGTCTCTGTGAGACTGCGATAATTTATATTGATTAGGTAGATTCCTGCTTAAATTGTAGGCACAAAATGTGTTGACATCAATGTGACGACAATAACGCGAACAAACTGCCACGTACACTCATCTCTGTCTAGACTATACAGACTGGGTCAGATAATGAGTTCATTGAGTTTGTAGACGTTTTTAAGGCCGGTTAGACTACAAACATGCTGTCGATTCTGAGATAGTGATAGTTTCTATAAAAGTCTGTTAATGTTCCACTGTTTTACTCAAAGTTTTGTTGACTCTTTAATTTTTTACCTCATATGAGGTGTATAAAAGCAAAGTCAGATATATCCACAAATTTAAAAAAATGATTTGAATGCAGTAATCGAGGATTTACTCATTTAAAATGTAGGTATTGAATTCTAAATTTTACGTGTCTATCTATTCCTTTCAAAATCTTGTTTCCTATAAAGTTATAGGCTATATTTCCTATACAACCTCGAATTCAGTAGGCATATTACAAATTATTAATCTTCGATGACTGCATATTTTTTTTATAAATTTGCTGACTTTGCTGTCATACCCCACATATAGTGTTATATTCAATTCATGCTTGATTCATTTTTTATTTCGCTTTTTTAGCGTTTAGATTATTTTGAAAATAGTAAGTAATATTGATGCAACACGCGTTCTATATTCGCGGCTCTATTTTTATTATTATTATTTTAAAAAAATAGGCTGGTGTGTTTGTATTTCGTAGGTACATTTGTGGACAATTACAAAAAATCCTTTTTAATCAGTAACTAATGCTGAGGGATTCGAAATTGTTTTCTATATAAAACTACTCGTGTAGTATCACTTTGAAAATTACAATGTCCCATTTTATTTATGAAAAATGTGTAACCCAATGTATATCTGTTTTTCGATGTCTCATTTATTTGTTCTATTCTCTTTCTTCACTATTAAATATCCTCTAACGCTTGGATTTTCATATTTAAAATAATTGTTAATTATAAGATACAATCCCTATTTCCACTGCAAAGCCATATAAAAATATCTGAAATATATTTAAGTTCACACGAACATAAAATATGCTTAGGCATGTATTAACAATCTGTGTTCGATAGTGTGAGGAATGAACACATTAGTAGAGAATGTAATGCAGGGTTTTGCCTAGTAGATAAAATAAAGATAGGTTGATAATGAGAGACGTACATATGAGTGAAGAGTGGACGATAAAAAAATATATGAGGCGAGTGTTAAAGACAGCAGAAACAGAATGCGTCTGCGAAAGACCTGGCACGATCAGATAAACCAAATATTGGAGGACGGCCCTTTAAATGCTACAAAAAAGAAACGGCGTGATGGTTAACTAGTTTGTTATTTTAATTTTCATATATAATATTTTTCTTTATAATATTTTTGTATCTTGATTAATTTTTGTGATATTATAAAAACAAATGAAAATTCCTTCAAATGTATTTCAGCAACAACGTGAAATATTAACATGAGAATGTTACGGAAATAAAGATTCTACGGATAAAATGTAACGGAAAATCTAAATGGTTTCTGTTTAATAAAAACTTCTACTTTTAGTTTGGCTTGTAAATACTCCTCCAATAAGCTCGACCTATTGGCTCATATCATGTGGAGTATAATGGAATTTTTATAATGCAAAAACAACGGTGTAATTTATTTTATAAAAATCATTGTAATGTATCTGCTGTACAAATAAATAACTAAATAAACACATAAAAAAAGTTTTTTTTTAAATTTGACATTTTTGTTTGTATATTTATTAATAATTCACGCCCTGAATCGGGCTTTTATATAATAATAATATATATATATATATATAAAATATATATAATATCATTATTATATATAATAATATATTTCATTATTATATACAAAATGAAATATATTATTATTATACCCAACCTACAAGAAGAAGGAAAATAAGGAAATTCCTACTAAATAACTTGACTGTAGAAATTTAGACAAATCACATGTCTCATATTGTTGGCCTCAATGCCTTTTCATTTTTATTTTGAGCTATTCCATGATTTTTTTATTTATCTTGATCTCAGTGATTCATATTGATGTTCATATTTTTTTTATTATTTAGATCGGTTACTAGCCTCATTACTAAGTTTATTTTTAAGTTTTGTTATGTTCATGTAATATTATTATTTTTTATATAAATTTTATCCTATGTAAATTATACCAACTATATATGCAATGTACTTATGCAAGAAAATGGAAAAGAAACGTGCTGACAAGCTGTACAAGGCTTGGCACGATCTATACAATAGAAAATATGTATAAATTTAATTTAAAAAAAAATTATATAAAGCATAAAGTATTCGAGTAGCATTTAATTATATTAAAAAAATGAAAGAATATCAATAATATAAATAGAATAAGTAATAAGTAGAAATATAAGAAGAAAATTTAAGATAAATACAATAAATAATTGCACAATAATTTATACACAACGTTTTATTTGAGTTATATAAGCCTAAGCGCTTTCGATGGGCACAACCATCATCTTCAGAGGCAATATTAGAACTAATTGTAAATCAATATGGCCGACAAATAGAAAGTAAAGGGATGACGGAGGGGGGGGGGGGGCGGAGATAGTTATTTATTGACATATACAACTGTAATTAATTTTTTTTTACATACAATAATACTAATTTAATAATGGGGATGACGCAGGTATTTGAATAAGTAGAATAAAACGTTGTGTATAAATTATTGTGTTAATCATGAACTTCCACTCTGTAAACGAAACAACGCTTAATTTATTTAATAAATAATTGATTAAGATACAATATATTATATATAATACAAGATAAGTAGATGTCTTTGACTAGTACATATACCTACATAAGTATGTAGTACCTACAGAGGCTCGCTGGCATCGACTAATGCAGGTAATCACCGCGCCCTGCTGTCATTAATCACAGCCTTCAACCCTAATCACACCCTACAAAGTGAAGTTAAGCATCGACATGGATCCTCATAATCCCCGGCGTGTAAACTTGATCACGTGGGGTGTGTCGCCTCACTTTTTTTAGGGTGCGGATATATTTTTTTATTTTAATTAGGTACGTATCTATCAGAGCTGTGATGACAGCAAGCTGATCTAAGATATTTTATATTTTTTGTTTACTCTAATTTAAACTTTATAATACACACACTATGACTAATAATTAGCACTATTATCCTCTTATCATCAGATGTAAATACATACATTTTGCCAAATTATTCGAGATGGAAAGGATTTTGAACTGTTGGATAGTTTCGAATAATTGATTTCCTCACTTTTTAATTTTACAAAAAAATAGTAATTATGCCATTGCAGTATAAAACAAGAGCTCGCCTATTGGACAACACCCTATATAAAATACATACAAGCAATATAATATTAATGAATTACGTTTCAGAACACGAAGCAAAATCGCCTGCCTTGTTGCGTCGTGCCATTGCGTCCGTTTTTTTTTAATGAATCGGAATAATTTACATCAAACTAACACGTTACTTTTTATTAAAATAGGTCCGAAGACAATTTTTCATATTATTGTGTTGATTTATAGTTGAAACGTAGTAGGCACTGTCCTAGAAATTATTAAACATTATGGTCACGTACACGCAGAGATAACGAGTTTACCAAAAGACAATGGCATTTTGTCTCATCCCAACTACGAAAAAAGCCTCATATTTCTAGCCGTCTGCCCGCCTCTTCTTTATAAGGTAATATTTTCCAGAAAATTAGTTTTACTAGTGTCCAAACGAAATAAGTTCCCGCCTACTTAATACCAAGTAATTACTTGTCACAAACGTTATTGCGACCTGACCAAAATGTTTATTTTACAGTAACCCAAAGGCAATAAATCACTAAGGAATTTCATGCTCAAATCGACTATTCTTTCTCACATATTTTAATTTTTTAATTATTTATCTTAAAATAGTATTCGTAAATACATACCTGCATATTTACGCTCTAATATAAAAAAAAATGTAATCCAAGGTGTAACAGAACTAGTCCACAATACTTTTCAGGTGGATTCCTGCCTTGATTATGACTCGAAAATATTCAATCAACCTGGAGTTACGCAATATAAAAGTTTGCTTTTTTTTCAATATTTTTGACTTATTTTTTACAAAACGTTGAATTATCATTACAGTAACTTATATCGATTACAAAAAAATAATTTATTTCAAAGTTGAATAAAATGATAAAAACCCTGCAGAAATTCCAATTGGAATTCAAAGGCTTTTATCATTTTATTTGACTTGTATTAAAAAAAATATTTTTTTACATACCACATAAGTTATTGTATAGACAGTCCAATGTTTTACAAAAAATAAGTCAGAAATATCGAAAAAAATGAAAAACTTTGATATCTCCATAACTATTGATATATTATGTCGTAGTTGCTTGAACATTTTCAACTCGTAATTTAAGTAGTAATCTATCTGTAAAGTATTGTGGACTAGCTCTGTTACACCCTAATATTCATGTCATACAACCTACCTAACTTACACAACATAATTCATCTTGTACAACCTACCTAACTAACACAACAAAATTCGTGTCATACAACCTACCTTACTTACAAAACATAATTCATCTCGTACAACCTACCTAATTTACACAACATAATTCATCTCGTACAACCTATCTAACTTACACAACATGATTCATCTCGTATAACCTACCTACACAACATAATTTATCTCGTATAACCTATCTAACTTACACAACATGATTCATCTCGTACAACCTACCTAACTTACACAATATAATTCATCTTGCACAACCTACTTAAATTATATAACATAATTCATGTAATAAAACTTATCTAACTTACACAACATAATTCATCTCGTACAACCTACCTAAATTACGTAACATACCTAATTCATGTCATACAACCTACCTAACTTACACAACATAATTCATTTCGTACAACCTACCTTACTACACAACATAATTCATCTCGTATAACCTATCTAACTTACACAACATAATTCATCTTGAACAACCTACCTAAATTACATAACATAATTCATGTAATACAACCTACCTAACTTACACAACATAATTCATCTCGTACAACCTACCTAAATTACATAACATAATTCGTGTAATACAACCTACCTAACTTACACAACATAATTCATCTTGCACAACCTACCTAAATTACATAACATAATTCATGTAATACAACCTACCTAACTTACACAACATAATTCATCTCGTACAACCTACCTAAATTACATAACATAATTCGTGTAATAAAACCTACCTAACTTACACAACATAATTCATTTCGTACAACCTACCTTACTACACAACATAATTCGAAGATTTGTTTGTTATCAAGTTCATCAGTATTAATAGTTTATAAATTTATGGTTAGATATATTTATTAATTTAAACAAAAATCTAACTTCGTATAAACCGCTAATGTTTTTGACGCCAACGTAACGGTATCGAATTCATTAAATCTTTGTTTTTAAGCTGGATGTTCACTAACTACTATAATTTTAGAGTTTATCTATCATTTACCACAACTGTGCAGCGCAAGTCTTAAGACCGGTTATTTGATTAGTGTTTATTATAATAGTGATAACAAAGCAAATATTTTTGCGTTTTTCACCAGTAAGACAATTAAAAAAAAAACTATTTTTACTATTACTTCTGATAAAACAACAGGGCCTTAAAGACAAAATCCAACGAACCCATTGCGTAAAAAACGTTATTTTATCGATTTATTGGATGTCTATTCCTATTATTTGCTGGAAAAATCTAAGTAGGAAAGTTTTGTCGTGAAATGAAAATTGGGCGCAAACGTCTTCTCAATTTGAATACAAATAGGTTGTCAAAAAATTCTATCTTCGTAATAAATATAAATCTTGCGGAAGGAATATAGGTACTAAAGATTGGCCTACATGCCTGGCCGATGGAGAAGGGCAGCGACCGCACGCAATATGACAAGAATTCAATGGCAAACTGTAATCAATTTATTGAGGTAAAATCATCGGGAAATGATTGATGAAATTGGAATTTTATTATTGCCGTCAAGGGATGAAAAATCCCCACCAGGGAACCTACTGAATCGACAATTCAATCGTTGATTTTATTTATGCGAGTCGGGATCATAATCAATAAAAAGTTTTAAAAACTTATCAGTACGCCAACTCCCCTAGAGGTACGCAGAGGATACAACGCCACACGTTTCTGTCCTGGCACACCGCATTAGAACTTGCCAGATGTTGCGAGGACTTCTGATTCATTATCGCGCCGGGGAAAATTGCACGTCGGTCATAGAGGAGTTCTACGGAAACGGATATAACGCGGCCATTTTATATATTTTTTCGAAAATTTTCTAATCAAATTATAGTTTAATATGTACCTTAATGAGTGCCAATTAAAAATAAGTCAGTTTCTACCTAATCAATATATTATAGATGTCTCACAGAGACGAAATTATATTTTTATGAAAAATTTGGACAAACTCAAAATATTCTGAATGAAAATACTAGTCTAAAGGATTTTAAAAAAAAATTGAAATATTTCAGGCGTATTCTAGTGTAATGCTTATAATTCGGAAGAATCTCATTACACATATAAATGACATTGCTAAAAATTCCAAAAAATCATAAAAATATGTATCTCATTAATGACATCTGTGGTCATTTAAGGGGAATGAAAAAGCTTTGTATGCCGGTCGCGCTTAGGATTGTTGCAATATATATACGGAAGATGTCGTATAATTTAAATATATACAACTTCCAAAAATTTAATAAACATGGGCGGAAATGGTGAACGTTACATTGTGTCAAGTGATGAATTAAGCCAGCCGTACGATAGGTCGTAAGCCCTATGAACACCCAAAGACTTCCATACCCACTTTCCATAAAAATATAATTTCGTCTCTGTGAGACATCTATAATTTATTGATTGATTAATGATGTGACAAAAAATCCAGTACTGTTCTGAAAAATTTGGACAAACTCAAAATATTCTGAAAAAAAATATAGATATTCTGAAGTTTCTACCTAAATATTTTTTTCCAGGGTGATGTAACCAGTTAAGTATTGTGGATTAGCTCTGTTACACTCTGTACGAATATTATATTAGAGTTTTTCAAATGACCCTCGACTGCATTATTTTGTCTGCAAGCAGTAATATCGCAAATGTTTAATATTTCTTTACTCCCTTAAAGCAGAAACTTCTGTCTCGAGAGTTGCTCCAGAGGTCAGTACCCAGTCGTTCATTTAAACACTGTCTGTTGTATTTATACAGAGAGGAGATTGAACCGACAAACGACTCGGTTACTTTTACTGTCTGTATCAAAGGATTTTTTTACGTGGATAGGCGCCTTAATGTGCGGTAAACGTAAATTCATCAAAATGAAATCGCATTTTATTTCCTAACTTAGATAGTTTATCAGATCACCTTATTTATTGTTATTTTTAAGGTTGCATTAATATATTTTTACAACAAAGATGTCTCATAGAGACAAAGCACGTATGAAAGTCTTTAGGGTTTGCAACCTATCGTACAACTGGCTTGAGTGATCACTTTGTACAATGTAACTTACACCAATTCCACCCATGACAGATATCAAATTTTTGGATGTTGGATAGGTATATATGTCAACTTTGTACACCTTGTTTCATATGTCATTTTATGAAACACGGTTTAAAATGGATTTATATATTTTTTTATATTTGCATCTCAAGATTATAACAGTTATTATATTACTAGCTGTCAAAACCCGCCAATAATGACAGTACTTTTACATGTCGGTTTCTAAAGTATTTATTTATTTATAAAAAAAATGCTATAACTAAGTTACGACGGGCGGACGGACGGACAGACAACGGAATTATTATAATCGGGATTTTAAATTGTTATGCTTTATACCGTATTAATTTATGTTTTTTGTAGTAAGCAAAAATGGTAATGGATAATGTAACGTTCACCAATTTCACCCACGATAGACTTAACATATATCAAATTGTTAGAAGTTGAATATATGTCAACCTTGCACAGCATGTTTCATGTTAGTTTTATTTTACTACCGCCATCTGTGGATGAAATTTGACAAGTGATGTCCCCTAGGGGATAAAATGCAGTATTGTGTTCATGACAAATTTCAACATACAAAGTTATAATTTTTTTTCATCATCAAAATACACTAAACAATATGCTATGCATTTTATAGAAAATACATACAAATCCTACATAAACAGATATACAACTTAAAAAAAATAATTTAGAAATACGTGAACTTCATAAAAACCTACACACGAGAGATAACATCATCAGTAATCAAATACCGCCCTTCACATCACCCCTTCTCACAATGTTCCCTCTCTCCCACCACCTAGAAACCACCTCCACTTCCACTGAACCCAAAACCCGTACAGCAGACGTCCACTCCCGCACACCTCAGTCTCAATTAACTTGAAGAAGGAAACGGAGGTTTTCGAAACATTTTGTGTGATACTCAAAAATAAATTTGTGTTTTCATTCATAATTTTTAATAGTAAGTAATTTTTAAGTATTTTTTTATTTTCTAAACATTTTTTATTGTTACCTACGATCCAATTAGATTGTTCTCCAAATAAAATAGTTTAATTAATAAACATGTTTCGATTTATCTGAAAGCAGTATGGCAATTTATCTAAATTCATTTTTACTCATTATCATTATCACTGTAGTGTACTCTTTCTTACTGGAATTCAAGTTACTGGAAGTCACGTTTCATGACGTCACCATTAACGGCAAATGATGCCATAAATTCAGTAACTCAATATGAGGAACCCTGATATCTATCTGCCCGTGGCATTCACCGTAGGCCATCTGAACATTTCCAAATCTATTTTTGACATTTTTGCGAATTTAATTTCAATTCTCGTAATAAGCCAGCCCTAACCAACGTTAATGGCAACAATAAAAATGGCCAGAGCGACCGCAGGATCGTAAAGGAATATTAACATTTTATCAGGTGTATGTGCGCGCCTATGTGTTCATTGACATTTCAGAAAGTAGTAATGTTCAGTTTTATGGGTGAACGACATAAAAAGTACATTTTTGAATTTTCTTCTTCGTGTTTTTATCGCAGAGCACGTGGCGTTTGAAAATCTAGCAGTCGCAACGAAGTATTAAATCTAGTAGAATAGGGGCGAGCGACCGTTTTAGCATCAAACCTGAAATATTTTCTGTAGATGTACGCTATATCAGGTAAGAAGGTTTGGATACTATGCTATTTGAGTTTGGGGTATTTTGACATATCCAAAAAATGTGTAAGTAAAACGCTAAAATATAAGGTATCAGGTAATATTGTTAAGTAGTGGCCCCGAATAAAATATATAAAATTCAGATTTATTAAAATAACATAAATGAAATGATGATTTATAGAGATTTAAAACGTGTGGCAATAATAAATATTAATTTTATAATAAATATTAGAGTTTATAGTACTAATAATAATATTTGGATAATTTATATAGCGCCGTTTCCGCGCTAGGGCACGCATCAGCCCTGATGATAGACCCTGCAATGGGATCCCAAACGTTGGCCAGAGAGGTCACATATACACGGCGGAATATCCCAGAAAACTATACACAGAAGATTCTGAACGGCCATGAAAACCTGAGGACATTTTTAAGATATGCAAAGTTGACGTGTATACACTTCCAAAAAAAATAATTGAAAGATGTTACAACGATGATATGAACGTTACGTTGTGCAAAGTGATCACTTAAGCTAGCCGTACGATAAGTCTTAACCTATAAACACCCAATAGACTTTCATACCTACTTTCCCATATAAATAGCTTCGTCTCTATGAGAGATCTATAATGAATAATAATTTTTAAATACTTTATATCATTTGCTTAATGTTTTGTTAATCATATTTCTTTTCATATATATTTGTATATAACTTTTTACATTTTTTAAGTACATTGTTTTTTTTATTGGTACGTTGTACCGTGTATGTATTAAAAATAAAATAAAAATAAAAATATATTTTGAATATATTTTATTGATTCCGCAATTTATTATACATATATTTGGGTGAGATGCCTTTGAGATATGTGTGAGTCTGGAGTCGGATGCTTCGTATCCCATGGACCGCGATTGTCTCTAACCTTCAAGAATTAACCACCACCTTCGGCACTGAGCTCACCACGAGAAATAAGAAGAAGAAATGAAGGTTAATCCTGAAAAATATTTCAAATACTTACGGCGTACAATATATGTTTGTACATACATGTAAATGTTAACGTAACCATAGTGCATTCCGCAAAATGAATTCAAGAAATAATTTCGGGAATTCGCAGTCCTGTATTCCGTATTCTCCGGGAGAGAAGAACCGTGAACTGGAAGAATGAAAGCTGTATGAATATATTATTCGTTCACTTGACATTTGTTTAAGATAAAAAAAATCTTTTATTTTTCAATCGCATTTGTAGGTACCTACTTAGTATGTACATATTTACCAAGTATAATTTTTTAATTTAGTCAGTTAGCGTTAGAAATTATTAGTGAGGTAATCTTCTAAATATAATAATTTCGTTGTCTGTACGTAACTTGCTGGAATAACCGTAAAAACTTTAGATTATTAGAGTGTGACACGCAATAAGCGCGCGGCTTATGTTGCGCGGTCACGCAAGGGTCGTTATTAATTATTATTATTTCGCGTGATTTTTCACGGGTGTACGGCTAGTTGGTAATAGTCAAAGAGCATATATGAATGATTGATGGAATCGTTGTATTTTTTGTAGAGATTACTCATGATGATCCACAAAAAAGATAAAATAAAGGACGTTATCTCTATTCCAACATCTGACGGTACCACTATTTATAAGACATATGTGAGGCCTCTCCTCGAATATGCCTCTCAGATCTGGAATCCATATTTTGCTAAATATAATAGTTTTACTGGAAAATGTTCAGAGACGATTGCCCTTGGGCCTTAAAAACCTGGAATACGCGGAAAGGCTGAGAGTCTTGAAACTGCCCACTCTTCAGGAGCGACGAGCAAGAGGTGACCTCATCGAGATATTTACGATTCTATCGGGCTACTACAATATGACAGATATGTTTGTATTAAACACTAATGTGGGCCTTTGAGGACACCACCTGAAGTTGAACAAGTCTCGGTTCTCGTGTAACCCAAGAAAGCATGCATTAAGCGATAGAGTGGTCAATATGTGGAACAGTTTGCCTGAGGGCGTTGAGTCTGCAGGCAGTGTCAACCAATTTAAGAATAGGCTGGATATTCAAATGAGAGACAGTGATATGGGCCTATTAGTTTAAGCTGCCTGCCCATTATCAATAATAATAATATTTCAGTTTAATTATATATTATTATAATCGAGTTTCGAGAGTAACATAACCTTTAATCGACAGGTGAAGTATTAAACCAACTACATTACACAACTACTACCAACAACTATTGATGACGCTAGATAAGACTTAAGCAAAACGTCGAAGTCTTCGTCAAATTATTACTGATTCATTGAACTTCTTCATGATCCGATATCAATTCATTTTATCGACACTGTTGAGGTATTACGATTTGAATATTTGAAAGGTGTGTTTAGCTTTGTTTGATTTGATAATTATGAAAGCATAGAAAGAAAGCTTTAGATTACATGTACTAAATCAGCTTTGATCGTTCACTCACTATATCTAATCTTCTCTTCCTCCACGTCTATCCTGACTCCTACCTCCTCATCCTTTTCCGCCCATTATTTAACTTATTTATTGATATACTTTTTCTTTTTTCACATTCAATCACTTACCATTATTCAGTCTTAACATTGTTTGTTGCTTACTATTCATTAATTAATTCAAAATAATTAACTTAAAAATATCTTATCTAACATTGTTCTTAACATCTTTGAATCTTTTTAATTGGTCTATGAAATGAACACTGTGCTTTTACATTATATGTTAAAAAAACTGTTAGGATTCCTTAATAAATAAATAAATTTCGGGTTGCACAATTTAGACCCGGGCCATGCAAACGAGTGTCCTGCGAAACATCGGACCTGCCCTAATTTTTACCGTCAATTTCTATAATTTTGACTTGTATTCGGTCAAGTCAGATCAAATCTATTGTACGACTGTGATTTAGCATTAAGAGGCTCTTATACCTTCAATGTTGCAATTAGTTTAATCACTTCCCGCTAAAAATGGCGCTAGTTTCGCTCAAACATGTATTATTTAAGCACAAAAAACGATATCGAGAAATATACAATACTATAAAACGAAATAGAAATGTGCAAACTTTAACGTCTGACCTTTTAACTGCGTAGTGCTACATACGTAACCCTTTCTACATGAACGTAAGTTTTGCAAGTTTGGCGAAATTTTCCTCTACGATAATTATTCGACCCTTATATTAGAGATGTCACAAAGCCGGCCGTAATTCAATGGATATTGTATCTTTCTGAAATTTCACTCAAAATTTGCTTTTTTATGCTATTTTTCTGATTTTTAAGAAAAACATTTTTTTAAGATCTCCATTACATGTAACATGTTATTGTGTGAATTTAAACTATATTTTTTATTGTTTTATAACATTTTGTTTAATATCAATGTTAAATAATTCAAATATAAACCATTTAAAAAAATTATGCGTGTACTTTTGTATGCGCGTTAGAAGTTATACTTAAAAAGTAGAATAAAGACAAAATAATAATAATAATAATAATTTCTTTGTCTGTCCGTAACTTACTGGAAAGACGACTTTAGATATTTAGAATGTGACAAGCAATCAGCGCTCAACACTTATTGCGCGGTCACACAAGAGTTGTTATTAATTACTATATAGTCCGTACACCCGTGAAAATATGGTTAAGTATAAAGAGAATATAGAAATAAAAAAAATCTGAATTATCTTTTCAAAACGTAAGACTTTCATGAAAGTAACTTATATCGAATATTTAAAAGTAATTCGCATTAATAAAAGTCAAATAAAATTATAATCATCCATATTCTGAACTAAGCAAAATTGCCATTTCTGTATCTTGACAGTTATTGTATTACATTGTGATGCCGTTTTTTTGACGTTTTATGTTTGACCGGTTTGAAATTAATGAATTTAATCAATTAGAAAGCTCATTATTTTTAATTGTGAATACATTAACATTTGTTTACGTTTTAGGGCTTTCTGATTTGGTACGCACAAGGCCATACCAAGTTCGAAAAACTATTAAAAATCCCCAAAATATTTTAAAACCCAGCTGGCTAAAAAATTGAATTTAAAATAGTTAAATATAGGGTGGGTCTCCGTGTTACGGTGGGAGAAATTCAGTATAAATTTATAATATTTTAAGCACAAAGGTAAATTCGAAAGCAACAACAAAAAACACTTTTTCAGGAATGTAAATTAAAAATAAAAGACACTTTATTTAGCAAAAAACGATTCCACGGACCGGCAGCGTAACAAGGTAAAAGTAATATCGGCGAACTGAGGATGCCGAGTCTGCGGAATCTTCCTTTATTTATACTTAAAATCTAGACACAGCGGGAAATCAACGGTCAAAATGGGATTAGTAAGGGAGGGGAGAGACATCTCGAGAATACCCAGTGGCGGATGGTGGTCAGCGCAGCATTCCCGAGCGGTATGATCCGCGCCGGCCCATCCTCTAAACGGACTATTTTGCCCGCCTAGCCAAATTATCTCCCGAACGGGGAGGTGTACATATGTAAATGTTACGTCAAATTGAACGCCTGGCACATCCGCATGTGAATTTAATTAGTACCAATGTGTCCGGATGTGTCGGCGTTCATAAATCGCCTCAAAAAAGGCCGATTCCTATCTCTCGATGTATCTCCTTCCAAACTAATCCGATTCTTTATTTTATAACGAATTCTGACAGGAAATGACATGCCAGGTTTTGTGCACTTTTTCTGAGTTCATCTCGTGAACTTTCTGATTTTACGGCGTTGCAAACTTTCCACGCGCCGCGTACGTCTGGTCCATAAACCAGCGGCCCCCGCCAGGCGCCGGCTTGTCGCGTTCAAACGTCGGCCTGCCTGACCCCCGCCAGGCGCCGGCTTGTCGCGTTCAAACGTCGGCCTGCCTGACCATTTTAACGGCCTTTCAAATCTGCTGCGCAGTTATCTGAAAACTGGCAAAAAACATATTTTTGCTATTTAATTTAATCCGCGAGATCGGCCGTCATCCTCCACAGTGAGATACGTTTATTTCCGAATCTCGCGGATGTCCTAATAATGCACAAAACCTTATATCTCCAGTCAGGATTCGTCAGTAATAAGACCGCTAATTCCACTCATTTTATTTACAACAAAAAATTACAAATTACATATAGAATAAAATTACAAAAAATTCTTAAAACTATTCAAGTTGTCGAGGCCTCGACGCGAGTATAAGAAATATTATAAACTAAATGCATAAATGTTCAAAAAATAAACCTTATGGTAACAATTACACATACACACACACGGCCATATATTGTTATTTTTATTAAATTTAAAAAATTCAATTTTATGCCGCTGGATTGATCGTGTGCGAAACACCACCCCCGTGTGGCTTTGCCGCACTCGAAGGTAGCACACGATCCTCGAAGGCCGGGTGATGACATCTACGCGTGTGTGGTCTCCGACGCCTGCTGCGTCGGCAGGGTGATGACTCTGGTAGCGGGTCGCACGTAGTCCCCGGAGGCGGTCCGAAGTCGCACCGTGCGGACCTGGCCGTCGGCGGCGGGAACCGCCTCCACGATGACTCCTCGCGGCCAGCTGTTCCGAGGAAGGGCGGGGTCAGCAATGATGGCGGCGGCCCCCTCCCGAAGCGGAGGGGCCGGCTCCTGCCACTTCCGTCGTTGGGCGAGAGTCGGGAGGTATTCCCGGATCCACCGGCGCCAAAACATGTCTGCAAGCTGCTGGGCGAACTGCCACTGCTTCTTGAGGCAGACCTGCTCATCCAGAGGTCCATACGTGGCGAGATGAGAATGTCGCCCGGCCGCGCCCAGTAGTAGGTGGTTCGGCGTGAGCGGGGAGTCGTCCGTGGATCTACTGAAACGTGAGTCAGCGAGCGGCTGTTCACCACGTTCTCGGCCTCGGCGAACGCCGTCATCAAGGTCTCCGGGCGCGGGGCGCGCTCCTTTAGAATGGGGACTGAGCGGAGGATTAAATTTCCAATCTACGCCTGTCTGTGCGAGATGGTCGCGCATAGCCGGGTCTGATTACAACTCTTCTAGCGCAGTTGCTATTTCGCGAGCCGCGCCCCTGAAATTTGTTCCGTTGTCGGAATACAAATACCGCGGGTGTCCGTGGCGGGCGGCGAGTCGTCGTAGGGCCATTATGGCCGAGTCGGCCGTCAGAGAATCTACCAGTTCTAGGTGAACGGCCCGCGTTGTCATACATGTGAATAACGCGCCATACCTTTTTTCTCTGCGCCGGCCTATGGTCACTTGTAGGGGTGTCCGCCATCCAACACGATAGGTTTTTTCAAGCCTGGCGGTATATCGGCGACTGTTGTAGCTGACAATCGGGAATCCATTGTGGTTATTCCGTCCTCGTCCAGTCGCGGGGTCACCACGTACAAACGGCTGGTGCGGGGGAGGGGGGCTCCCCGCCGAAGTATGCTGAGCTCTGGTCCAAAAGACTCCGCTTGTGCTCGCAATACCCACGATCTTTCGGCAGCACACCGCTCATCCGCGGTCAGATCTGCTCGGCGCGCGCGGTCTCTGCCGCGCCGGCAATTTTCAATAAAGCGCCGCAGCGAAGCGGTCGCGCGCAATAGTTTCAAAATGTCAAAAAACGCCTAATATCCGGAAATGCTCCGTCGTTGTATTGCGTAACAAACGCCGGTCGTAGTTGCAATTGCTCCGGATCAGGGTTGCGGCCGCCGCCCCTCTCGCGATCATACTTCTTCATTGTCCCGTAAAAATGGCGGCCAGGTAAACCAGCGCCCGGTGGGTGTCAGGTCCGGCGGCTCGACATCCCGCGTACCAGTATCGGCCGGGTTCAGCCGCGTCAGCACACATCACCAATACATCATCGTTGTTGTGACGGTCCCGAACACCGCGCGCTCCATATGGCGCGAATGTTCGGACTCAATGTTCGCCGTCACGCTCGCGGCGATTAAATTTCTCGCGGTCCACAGCGGTCCATTAAACGGCTTCAGGGGGGCTATTTCAATCTTCGCTGTTATAATAACCACCGTACTGTGGTTCTATTTTTTCCAATGTAAGCCACCGCGCAACGTGCCTGTCCCTAGGCACCGCAGAAAATGTGCAGTAACACTTTGCGTCGGCGGCTTAGTATGCTCTCTCGAGCCATCGTGCATTTATCTGCACACAATTTATGCCAAAATGCCGCTTCTCGGCGTGTTCTGGCCTCGTTTACTGGCCCCAAACCGATCTTGACCGCCAACTGCTCGCAAATAATATTTCGACCGGATCATCGTATCAGCCATGAATCTCACCGGCTCGAATATGCGCCTTTTAGCGCCCAGTAGTTGGCATCTTGTCGGCCGTCTATCCGTCTCTCGCTCGGGCAGATTGATAAATTTATTGCGGTTCCGCACGACTTGCAGATTACACAAATTAAAATTATATATTAAAATATTAAAATAAATTTATCCCACGCGGGCTCCAGTTGGTTTCATCGGCGCGCATATGTAGCGCGATGATATCTAAGGCCTCCCGATCCTTAGACATCCCATCTCAATTTATTTTCTGCATCGAAAATAACCCGAATTTTTTCCAGTATTTCGGGGCAAAAAATCCATGAAGTGCGAAGAATCCAATGCCGGTTTCCCAAATGAACCGACTCTTGGCCGTGGTAGACATGGGTGTAACTACCCTCCGCAATACGGGCGATCTCATCTAGATGCGCCTCTACAAATCCGCAAAATGCGAAAAAATTCCAATGTCGGTATCCGAGCTGAACCGATCCTTGGCCATATATATTTTTTATCACAAAAAAATATTAAAAAACCGAAATTCGGCTGCAAGGGCATGTCTTCCTTTTCCACAGAAGACCTGTCGCCCATTGGCTGCCGGCAAGCTATACAGTGGTGGCTTCCATCATGTATGGTCGCTCGGGTACCCACTGCACTGACCCGCACGCGGGGGTCACTTCCGGCCAATCAATTTCAATATGTGTGTCCTACGAGTGCATCTCGCGGGCCTCTCACTGGGCCGCTCAGCTATACTGGAAGACACGGTTGCGGCGATGGTCGGGCGGCCTGGCACGCCCCCGGTTTTCATCCATCCTTGTGCTGTGCTCGATAAAACGCCGTTATCTGCACCCGCTATCTCTCAAACTCGCGACACTTCACAAATGGCATAATCTATGCCCCATAATAATTTTATAACACTTTTGTTATAATCACAGTGCGCTTGATTTCCCCGGTTTCTCGGCTAAACCGTCGGAGCCGCAAATCCAAATTACGCAAAGTGTTCACACTCAACGGATGTTGGGCAAGTCCGCTGCCTTTTAAAGTTATCTGCCCTAGACGCGACCGCGGTTCGGAGGCGCACATACCGCGGGCGCCGTACAGGTGCAGATTTCGCACCGGTCCCGATTTACCGACCGTACTGGCAACTTCGGAGTCTATCGGCGACACGGTCGAACCTTTATCGCATAAGGTAAATGTCTTTCTATGCCCCCGCGGGCCACACACGTCGACTTTCTGCACATTTAAAAAATCACATTTTCGGCGTCGCGGCTCGCGGTATAAGCACAGTCTATCAGGCCAGGTCGGCCGGGCGCCGCGGCGCGCCCGTCACTTGACCCGCGAGTGACACGTTTTCACTCGCGTTTCGCGGAAGGCGGCGCGCCGTGCAGCATCCAGTGATGCCGCATCTCGCAATTGTCCACGTCGCATTTTTTATCACGGCCCCGGCATCCATGTTTATGTTTCGGCGTCCACGGTTCGAGGCACATAAAACATAATCTTCTGTCCTTGACGATAGCCGCTCGGTCAGATACCGAACAGCGCGTGAAATCGTTGCATGCCGCGGTGCCGTGATCTCTTGAGTCGCAAATACCGCACTTTTGCGTATTTTCCGGCGCTCGATGTATAGCGTGGATCTGCGCATTTTTGCGCCCCTTGTCTTCAATCACTTGCGTGGTCTGTCCGCCGCAATGGGGCGCCGAATCTGTCATACTCGACAGCCATCTCGAGAAGTCCTCGATGTTTGTATTCACGGTTCCGGATCTCGCCGCGAACCATGCCATTCTCGCCGAAAGCGGGAGCCTTCCGACGAGCTCGCGTAGCAATTGAGGTGAGGCCAAATATCGCTCGTCCATATATTTTACTGTGGCGACGGCATTCCTCACCGCTACCGCGAATTTCATAAACATGCCTGTGTCCGTACTCTCAGTGAGGCGTGCTGTGTTCCTCACTTTTTCCAGGACGCTTGCGATTATCGCATCTGGCTGGCCAAATAAATCCTCCAGAGTGCGCATAATCCCCTCAACACAATGAGGGTCGCCGATCAAAGGGCGCACTGCTTCCCGAGCTGCCCCCTTGAGCGCGATTCTCAACCGCATCGCATTCTCTGCGGTTGTCAACCCACACAATTCCGTGGATTGCCTGAATTGCGTTTTAAATGAACGCCATTCCATTGGGTCGCCCGAAAATTCAGCCAGGTCCTTTGCGTTGGATTGCCGCGCTATCATAGCCGACACTCGTGGCTCATCCTGGCTGAGTGGATACCGCGGGCTTTCAGGTGAACGCGTTGACCGGACCGCTTCTGTAACAGCGGACGTCAGCCGTTCAAATTGCGCTTGTTGCGACCGCATCCAGTCGCCCAAGCTCGGATTATCGGTCCCGGCAGGAGCCTCTTGATGACAAGTTGTAGGTGCATTCATGCGCGCCGGGTCTTCTATGGCGATGTCGTCCGCCGAG
>JADDOH010014210.1:0-12163 GCA_016648135.1 Agrypnia vestita | reverse complement strand
TCTTCTACGAAAATGTAATACCAAACTCCCACATTCATTCGCTATTGCCCTGGTTTTCGTAATCACCAATCACCGGTTAAAATGCTGAAATGTTATTGGTTGGAATATGTGCTTGAAGTGTTGGCACCAAAGATTTAGCACGTTTTTGACTGTTACGAGAACCCGTGCCGGCTAGAAGCGGACTGCGACAGTTCGCGCAGTTCAAATTTGACGCCTTTCGGGAATTTACTAATCGTTCAGTTCCGGAATTCAACAAAGCCGTGAGTTT
The DNA here is from genome assembly GCA_016648135.1 of Agrypnia vestita. Taxonomy (NCBI): domain Eukaryota; kingdom Metazoa; phylum Arthropoda; class Insecta; order Trichoptera; family Phryganeidae; genus Agrypnia; species Agrypnia vestita. Next base: position 11,895 of record JADDOH010014210.1, on the reverse strand, counting down.
AGAGGTCGGTTGAGTTATCCGAATAGTCGATGAAGATGATGCCTCGCGAATCTCGAAAATTAATATCTATGACTTTTCCAGGCGATGGATCAGGTTCGTCAGGTCAAACTCAAGCTCACTGTTTTGACAGTTCATTAATGTCTGGCATATAGCGGTGGGTACGTGTTTTATCAGAAGTTTTAAAAGGCCGCAGAAACTCTTCAGGAGTACGCTTAACCTTCCAGTGGTCGCACCCTTGCGCCGTACATAAACAGTCGCGCGCGGTCTGTAATTCCGCGACTTTACGTGTCTGGTTTGAGAAGACGAATGAATATTTCATGACATCGTATTTTATTTTATTTATTCATGGGAAACTAACAGTGCATATAAAAATAAGATTACACATGATTATTAAAAAGTATAGAGACCATCTTATAAGTTTCCACAATGTATAACACACAATGAAAAGTATTTTATCTGTATAAATAATAAAACATTTTTATTTTTTTAATTTATGTTTAAAAGTTAGACAATCTATGGAAACTCAAATTTTTACTCACGTGGCACGAAACAACGTTATAAATCAACTTAAAAACAAAACAAAATAAAATATTCGAGTTTTAGTCATTAATAGGATTTGTATAATTATTATAGATATAAAGCAACCTTATCAACAATGGCACCATGTTATAGGAACTCAATAATATAATCTTTTTTTATGTCATTTTTGCAAATTGAGAATATGATAACAAAGGCACTTAATCATCGTCGCAGCCACTAAGTTCACTGTCCGATTAAATACACTCTTCCTGTGCTGCCGAGTTTAGAATCGGGTTGTCCTCTTCGTCTGACACATCGTCACAGTATTAATCTTCAGCGTTCTCAAGCATTCATTGTCCACAAAAAACAGTAAAACATATTAATAAATATACATACAAGACATATTTTAGGTAATATCAAATATTTTTTAAAGTAATTAAAAGCAAATACACACCCAGGCTTCAATTTCATTCCAAGTAATTTTCAAGTATACAACCAGTCCTGCGCGGAATCTGGGACCGCAAACACTATCACAGGGATACTGAGGGGCAGTGCTTTACCCCCCTCCCCCTCGTCAATATAACGGAAGCGCAATCTTCTATTGTTCATAGTTTGCGTAAAATTACAAAAATAAGTCGCTGCGAACTTAGAGACCGCGCGCGACCGCTGGAAAGTTAAACATGTCCAAACACTACTACGAGGTTGCCGTGCGATTTCGTTTTTATTCCAGTGAGAGCAAACGAGGCACCCATCTAGGCGATGCTTCCTCGTTGCCCAATTTTACGTGTAGGATTTATTGTTTGAATTACTTTCTGATTACTTCTATTTACATATTTACAAATAAACATAACTTGCCCACATTAAACAGCTATCAATATAAATCTCCTCCATAAATCTGTCTGAATTTTTAAAAGCATTTGTCGTTTGAATTATGGCCGTAAAAAATGTAAACCGCACTGTATTAAAAATATGAAACATTTTTGTTATAAGAAAAATATTTATATTGCAGATCCCTTGAGAACACTCGATTATTGTTCGGAAAATACAACTGTGTTTTCATCTGCCCCTGGGGAGCAGCCAGAATTGAAGACAGTTTCCAACCCTAAAAAACCCTCAAACAGGTTCACACTTACTCCCGCTGGTAAGAAGGTGTTTTCCTGTTCTCATTGCCCGTTCACGAGCACGGAGAAAGCATCCTTTAGGATTCACGAGCGCTCACACACTGGGAAGGATGTATTTTCATGTTCGCAGTGCGATTATTCTTGCATTCAGAAGTCAAACTTAATAAAACATGCTCTTACCCACACTGGAGAAAGGCAATTCTCATGTTCGCAGTGCGATTATTCGTGCAATAGGACGTCTAGTTTAAAAGTACATGTGCTTAAACATACTGGAGAAAGGCTTTTTTCATGTTTGCAGTGCGATTATTCTTGTAATCAAAAGTCTGATTTAAAAGTACACGTGCGAAAGCACACTGGAGAAAGACTATTTTCATGTTCGCAGTGCGATTTTTCTTGCAATCAGAAGTCAAGCTTAAAAATACATTCTCTTACCCACACTGGAGAAAGGCTATTTTCATGTTCGCAGTGCGATTATTCATGCAATTTGAAGTCTGCTTTAAAAGTACATGTGCTTAAGCATACTGTATAAAGACCTTTTTCACGTTCGCAGTGCGAAAACTCATTCAATCGAGAGTCAAACCTTAAAAGACATGGTCTTACGCATAATGGGAAATAACTGTTTTTATGTTCGCAGAGCAATTATTCGTTCATTCATAAATCTAGCCTATAAGTACATGTGCTTGGCAAACTGGTGAAAAATCTATTTTTATGATCACGTTGCAATTACTTGAGCAGTTCAGGTTTACATTGAAATTGTTCATTCAATCATAAGTCAGATTTAAAAGATATGCTCACACGCACTTTGAAAAATATCTGATCTTAAATGATCGTGTGGGGTTATTCGTGAAGTCGTTAAACACATTTTACAGTAAATGTGCTTTCACAGGCTTGAGAAAAACTTTTTTTTGTTCACAGTGTACCTTATACGTGCAATCAAAACTACAAGTGCAATCCATTATAGGATATTAATTTTCAACGAATGAATCGATAAAAAAGTATTTCGAACATTATAATTTATAAGGAAATTGTCTAAATGTTTGTTTTGTCAAATGTCAATAAATTTTTGTAACAAATATTTTTTTATTTCGATTTTATACAGATTCTTATATATTGCAGGTTTGATACTTCGATGAGTTTATGTAATAAGTAGTATACATAAGAAATTAAACAAGCTTACAATTGTATATATTTATGAGAAGGGCTGAAGATATCAACAAACAAGGTCGTTTTTCAGAATTAAAATTCATATATTTTGTCACAAAACAAAAAATATACTTAACTGAAAACTTGTGCAACACGGGTTAGTAATTTTATCCGATATAATACTTAAGCCACTCCGTCATAGCCACGTCGCGTCTCCTCTCCATGCACCCCCAGCCGCTGGTGATGGCGCCGTGTAGCCCTCCTCCAGCGGAGATCTCAGCCGCGTGTCTCCCCACGGGGCCGGGCGCCGCGTGCTGACGGCACCGATTAGGTCCAATTTGCGGTCCATTTATTAAATGAAAACCACGTCCCGCTAGGTGATAACGAGCCAAAACCTTTGCATATAGAAACAAAAGGTTTTAGGATGAATTCACTTGAGTAACTAGAAATAAATAAATATAAAAAGGATCCAAATATTAAACTTTTAAATAATCAACAAAGAATGATCTTCTCTCCACTTCTCAATATTTTTAAAAAACCCAAAATCAAGGTCATTAATTAAAATAATATTTATAAATAACAATTGCAGAAAACGGGGAATTTTGAGAATTAAGCATAACGTAAACCGAGGCACCTTTAATGATAAGTGCCCGGGAAAAAACAAACATTAATATAGGGCTTCACCACAAATATCTAATTACTCTAAAGGGGAAGGGTAACTTAAAATTTTATAAATAAGTCGTTTGTACGTTGTAACGGACAGGATGAATGATAGCCCTGAAAAGAGCCTCCTCAAAGAAGATGACATTGCCGAGTTCCGTGGTTCGCTGCGGACACCGATCAAGGTGAACCTGTGACGTCATCTTATTCACGGGCGACCGGGCAGGACGCCGGTGCGTCATCACCACCCTGAGGACCGTAAAGACGGGTCCTATGCTTTGATAAATTTGTGAACAAATTTATGTATGAAAATTTATGAAAATAAAATAGCTGTGACATGTTTTAAATTATTACAAATTATTGTAAGAACCTAAATATTGACATATATGAATGTACTTTGTCACATGTTTATTTTCAATAAACGAGAAAATCGCTGTTGCGATAGACCGGGGTGGTGAGTGTAGCCAACTGTATGGCATAAAGACAGATATAAGAAATATTATTGAATATTTCCGAGTGACGGCCAACTGTATGGCGGAAAGACAGATACAGGAAATATTATTTCCTACGGCTAACTGTATGGCCTGACAGACAGAATTACGAAATATTGTTTAATATTTCTACATATGTATCCGAGGACAGAGAGTTGGTATGCGAAGGAAAAACGGGCTGCAGACCGATTGTTTCCGATAAGTCGCGAAGCCATATCTTGTCAGATCTCGGAGAAATCTACATATAACTAACAGTGTTTTATAGGCCTAGCGACGGGGCTCATCACTAATAAGGTCCCGGGCGCGACAGCCACCGAAAAACGGTATTTGTACCAACAAATACGAGAATTTTCGACCCAAAATTGATTTTCTTATATTTACGAAAAACGAGGGTTTTTTCAATAAAATTGGTATCAAACCATAATATTTTTGCTAAACAAAGCCATTTAGACTAAAATCTGAAAGAAAATCATGTAAATAAAAAAGTAAAATTTTTCACATTTTTTACGTAACCACTATCAGCAGTGGTCCAATGTCGATAAGGGTCATTTTTCAGTCAAAACTTTGAAACTGTCTTACAGACGCTACAACAGCCGGATCAACTTAAAATATTTTTTGTTGAATTCCTTGCATAAGAATCTACCCATTTTACATGTTTTTACATACCTACCTTGTCAGGGGCGCACCTGAAAAATAAATGAAAATTAATTTTTTGCGACCCACTTTGAAATATTTATAAATGACTGAAATTTTATTGTACATAACTAAAACTGATATCAAAAGTTACACCCATGTGGGCTCTTTATAAACTGCATTAACAAACATGTATAAATCATAGTTAACAAATTTTATAAATTTAATTGTGAAATTTTCCTGAGCAAATACCGCTGCGATCGGTATATATTTTTTGATAAAAAATTAACTTCGGTCTTGCGGGTCCAGGCAATCACGTCATGCTATAAGCAAGACATAGCACCATGTAAATGACGTGATGAAAACCCCGGGGGGGTGGCGTAAAAATTCTAAATAATTTTTGAATTCTGTAAATAAAACTTTCCGAGCTATTTTTTAGACAATTTCGCGTGCGCGAACGCGCGATAAAAACTCTCTGTGATTGGCTCCCGGAAATAAGCCGGGAGGTATTAAATTTGTGTATAAATTAAACTTCCGTCGGCGTACAGATTCATTCCGTTCTGTGCTTTATACGCCGTCTGGACCACTTCTTCTGACTTTTACTCAACACCTTTGACCTCTGCTCTACCTACTGTTTTTGGATTTTGGAACTTCAACTGGACTACCTGCAACCGGATAATTCACTTTTGTGAATATTTAGAACAACCACTGTCAGCGGGTTTACGATTACCGCTGTACAGTCTTGGTCTGTTCTACGAGTCAAGTACGGGAGACCTGCGCATCATATCTTCGCGTATTCTGTACGGAACATACGTGGTATATCCACTGTTTGATAATGGCCTTGCAAGCCGAAACAGCTGTAACACCTAAACATAGTTAACCCGCAGAACTTAATCATATTTATTAAAAAATTATTTATTTTAAATTTCAGTAATAATTGTTTTCTTTTTTTATCTCTTATCTTTATAAAGTGAATAATATTTTGTAATAGTGTAACTTACAATTGTAAAAATGAACCTACAGACAAACGTCTTTTTAGTCGTTTTGTGGGACTAAATATTATAAAATGTAAAGAAAATAAATAGAAAAAAAATCTTAAAGAGTCAGAAAATGAAGTACTAAACCTAAATCAAATTTTCCCGTTCCTATTTATTATATTTGTTAATCAGTTTTTAAGACGATAATGATGAAATATCCACGATATTTTTTTCCTGTAGTAATTCTTAGGCACTTGCTGCGTTATGAAAATAATGTATGAATGTAACCAAATATTTTCAGAAACTTTACTTCTTGGGGTATATGATTATATAGGTGATTACCTACCAAGTCTGGACAAGGGAAATAAAATACTTAGTGCTTTTTTGGATTTAGCCAAAGCTTTTGTTACGATATCCCACGCGATTTTATATCAAAACTTGAAAAAATACTGGTGTTGATGGAATAATAATTGGATGGACTGACTGTAATTAATTGCTGTGGTTTCAAAGCTGATTGGAAAAAAAAAACACACTAGGCGACAGTGTCAGTGATCCTGAATACATACAGTTTGGTATACACACTAAACACATCACCTTGAAGTAAGTTATTTTATAGATATTATTGTAAGCGATTTTTAGACGTATGAGCAGATATTTTTCAAAATTTTCTCTATAAAATATTTTCATGCATTGTAAGCGTCAATTCGCATAAATAAAAAAAATGCTAAAGCGGTCCACCCCGCCCTGCCAAGGCGTCCGGAACAGCACCTTTGTTCTATGGTGATGGATAACTCGTAGAAGACATAACAACAGCACATAAATAAACTAAAATTTCATTTTGTGAAGTATGTATAGGTATTAAAAGTAATATTTCTTTGTTTGTATTAAAATAATATTATTACAATTTTTTTTTCCTTTTTTTAATGCTTCAATAGATCAAGATGCCGAATTTCTGAAGTCGTTACATCACAAAAAACATCCAAGCTTGAGTAAATCACATTGATCAAGAGAGGAGTCATAATTAACAATTGGAAGTCCATTGATTATAAATGTAATCACTTTTCGATAATATTGGAAAAATAAGCAAAGCGTAATACGAAATAGCAAAGCGTAATATGAAAAATGGATGTATCCTGGAAAATAAATAAAACATTGAAAAAAATCTTGAAATTTTGGTCGTGATACTTAACCCCTTAAATAATGGTAGATATTCGTCAGCGTCCACCATTTCAAGCTCTGCTTTCTATTTGTGGAATATCTCGTGTTGGCAGAGCCCTAAAGACATGCAGTTGCAAGAAATGATACTAAATTACTGAAGAACATTATTTGTTTGACGGAGACATGACTTACTTCTAGGGTAAATAGTGAAGAATTATTCGACGCCAGATATATGGTTTTTATTCGTGATCGAGATAGTTCTCAGTTTGCCAACAGGATCAGGTGGAGTTCTGTTAGCAACTAAGAAGTCATTCTCAGCATACCAGCGGAACGATCTCTGTAAGGAATTCGAGGACCTCTGGATCTCAATCAAAGGAAAAAATAATATTACTATAATCTATACCTATACAATTCGCAGTGACGAACTTTTTATGTGTAAAATTATAATTTAATGGCTATCAGAAAAGCCTACTACCAGAATTGCAGGGGATTGCGTAGTAAAACAGAAACATTTTTTGGAAATATTTTGGTAAATGACACTATCAGCCTGTTGGGCATCACGGAAACCTGGCTACTCAACGGTATTACAGATAGTGAACTAGCTAACCGGATCATTTTAGCATTTTTAGGGCTGATAGACCCTACGATTCATGCGGGCAAACACGGGGTGGTGGTGTAATGCTAATTTGTAAAAGAGACCTTCAAGCCTACATTCGAGATGATCTAACATGCTCAGCCGAATGCGTATGGATACCAATTCACTCAAATAAAATTACTTCTAAAGTATGCATTCATATAGCATGTGTTTACATGCCACCCGGATGAAACCTCGAAGAGAACGTAAATTCATTTTTATTATCACTGACTACGGTTTGTAATCAACACTCTGGGGATTAAATATTTGTAATGGGCGATTTTAACTTACCAAACGTTACATGGACGCTGCGAGATAATGCTAACTATTTAACGGCTGAAACATGTAATAATGCTTCGTGCAATCTTACGGAAACCCTGTTCCATCTTGATCTGCATCAATACAGTGGGGTACAAAATGCGAACTGCCAAATATTAGACTTAATCTTATCAAACTCTTGTACCTCGAGGAGTGAACTTCCGCGAGTCAGCGAGGACCCACATCACCCCGCGCTGCTTATTGAATTAAATATTGAAACACTATCGACTATTAGGAGCCCACTTAGGGAAATAAAACTATTTCGTAAAGCCGATTACGCTCAAATCAATTCCCATTTCTCGCAAGTCGATTGGTCCTTCATAACAAATGCAACCGACATAGAAATGGCGATAAATGATTTCTATCACATTATTAATAATACTATAGCCCAACTGGTACCCATATCGCAATTAAAACCACGTAATTATCCAGTATGGTTTTCAAACTCCTTGATTAAACTAACAAAAGAAAAACATAAATTACACCCTAAATGGAAACAGTATAAAAATCCACGTGATTATCTTGAGTTTTCACTACTTCGTGCCCGACAAAAGAAAATTCAAAATGATTGCTGTATTAAATATATAAACAGGATAGAAGATGAGATATCGCAGAATAGCAAGAAATTATGGACTAATGCAAAAAATGAAAATAAAGGAGGATGGGCAAAAATGTATGGGAGCTGGCCTAGGAACCAATAACAACATGATATATATCATTGGAAAGGTTTTTTTTATGTACTTCAACTATTGTTATGGCGAAAAGTCCCAAATCGCTGTGTGAAAAAAGTTATTGCACAATAAAGCCAGACTTAGACAAAAATAAAAATAAATTATTTTTTCAGAATTTCATCGTAAAATATATAGTATAACAACAATTAATATGTCATTTTATGTAGGTACAGTGTTTGAGACTGGATCAGATGTGGCCCTGAAAAGGGCGTTTTCAGAACGAAAAAAAACCTTTCCAATGACATACATAATGTTGTTATTGGTTCCTAGGCCAAAATGCCCGTTCTCCTTTAACGGAATACCACAAAACATGTTCTTTGGCTCAGAAACAGGCGTCGGTGGTAAGCAAATTAGCAACCTTTTCCAAAATTATTTTCAATCGACGTTCGAAATACCTACAGATAATTCTGATAGCACCCAATCTTATTCATATTTTAATGAAAACTTAAATACACTCGTAATTAATTATGACACTATAGGTAGCGTTTCACTTAACGGAAGGAAACCTTGAATTACCTGCGGCGCCTTGATACTACCAAAGGAGCTGGCAGGGACGATGTCGCACCCTATTTTGTATCACAATGTGCACCAACACTATCCTTACCCATTACTATGTTATTCAACAAATCTATGAACGAAGGTCGCTTTCCGACTAAATTTAAGGAAGCTATCATTGTACCCATCCATAAATCCGGATCGAGGAATAACATTAAGAACTATAGACCAATTTCAATATTATCTGTGTTCTAAACTGTTTGAACTAGTTGTGTATAATTACATAAACACAACCATACTAAGGAACACTCACAATCATCAACATGGATTTCTTAAAAAGCGTTCTGTGTTAACAAACATGATTGGGATTCATGATGGGGATTCACGGAGATCTTCTCAGATGGCTTAGTTCTTACCTAGATAAGAGATTACAATCTGTCTGCATCGAGGGTTTTAAATCAGAATACAAGATTGTCCCCCTCGGGTGTTCCACAAGGCTCACATCTCGGACCCTTGCTGTTTAATATTTATATTTTTGATATTCATAAATGTTTTATAAATTGTAATTTTTTATCATACGCTGATGATATGAAAATTTTTATGTCAGTAAAATCCGAACCCGACTGCCAAAAAATGCAAAAGGCTCTCGAGAGACTGTCAGGTTATTGTGAAACGAATAGGCTGATACAAAATATTATAAAATTTCCTTCACCCGCAAAATAAATCGTATTGTATATGAATATAATATTGGTAATGATATGGTCAGGGATGTGGACGAGATACGGGACTTAGGATTGTTGCTAGACTCCAAAATGAACTTCAACCGGCACATTGATGCAATTGTCGGTAAAGCATTCAAAATGTCCGGCTTCATAATGCATCTTGGCAAACCATTCAGGCAAATAAGTACATTTAGGAGACTACATAATTCGAACTATATTCGACCTCACCTCGAATTTTGCTCAACAATATGGTCACCCACAAATAAATTTAATATTCACTAACTAACTAACTTACCATCACGCCGTTTCCCCGTGGGGGTAGGTAGAGAGGATAGAGCGCCATACTCTTCTGTCCTGGCATACAACTTTCGCCTCATCTACATTCATACATCTTCTGATGCAAGCTCGACGGTTGTTGAGGCTTCTAACAGGACCATCTTCCAGTATCTGGTTAATCTGGTCATGCCTCGTCTTCCGTGGTCGCCCTGTCTTTCTGGCACCGTCAACATTTGCATTATATATCTTTTTTACCATTCTTTCCTCATCCATTCGCTCAACATGCCCAAACCACCTAAGCGACCCTATTTTTATTCTATGAATTATGTTACGATGAGCTTTACATTCATTCCTAATATCTTCATTCTTTACTCTATCACATATGGATTTGCCACACATACGTCTAAGGGATCACATCTCCACTGCATTCAATCTACTTTCGTTCCTCTTCTGCCAGCTCCAGGCTTCACTTCCATACATTAGTGTCGGTACCAGAACACCATTATGTACCGCTAGTTTTGCTTCGGTAGACATATTTCTATTAGAAATTATTGCATTCAAAGCACCGTTCACCCTATTCCCCGCAGTCACTCTCCTCTCGAAATCTTTCTCAACATTCCCTCTTCTATCGAACATACTTCCCAAGTACACAAACTCATCTGTATCGGACAGGTAGAATTATGACGACGGGATGATGATGATGATGACCCGTCTGAAGTCGTGAATGTTGGCCCTTAGTAGGGCCCAGGTCCGTTGTATGGGCGAATGCCGTACGTGGGGACCCACCTTCGCCTCCAGGCGGATAGTCGGCGCGGGCAGCGAGCCGGCGTTGCGATCCTAGCTGAGAGGATACTGCACCGACGCGATGCGTTTGGCATCTCCGACGGAGGGCGTTGAAGAAATTCCACGAAGAAATTGCATTTTTTGGTCTTATCTTATAAAGTGTTGAAATATTTGAAATACTTAAGAAAATGAAATATTTAAGTTTGATGAAATATTTAATGAAATATCTTAAGAATGAAATATTTAATAATTAGATAAGACATTTGTAAATGTAATATTGAATAAAATTGATGTTTCGTGGTCTTGATATACAGGGAAAGCTCGCGCGATGGGGATAAAATCATTTTTAAATCGCGCGGAGCGCCGCGGACCATCATAGAATGGCCGCTATTTTGATGGAATTAATGTAAATGTCCTGCCTCGAAGAGGCGAGGAAGTAAAAATACATAAGTATTTTAAATGTGCCAAATGAGTCCTTTGTGTGGTGTTGTAAAGTAGAAATTAAAATGAAAATGTTTATAAGAGAGTAAAATATCTTGGGCGGGCCCTGATAGACTCGCCGACTGTGCCGCCTGTTCTCAGGCCGCGCGGGCCAATGGAAAAAACCCGGCGCCGCAATGGCGGGCCGTGCGGCTGGAGTAGGGGTGCCAGTGAATATTTTTGAACTCTGATTATGGACGTTACAGACGTCCTAGCGAGCTGAAACATTTTTTATTGTGTTCCTCATGTGAACATCTATGGGAGTGATATGTTTTTGCGTGTCTGTAAGTGCGCTAGCGCGCTTTATTTGTGGTGACATACTTTGTCTGCCTATTACGCAATTAATATCTATCCGACATACTTGAAAATATCACCAAAGGATGCGCTTGGTTGAGATCTATCTAATGATACAACTTAGAATCTCGTAAAATCATGTTTACTATTTTTTACCGAATTAAATGTAAATTAATTATTGAAAATGCCGCGGTAAATCGGCATATTTTGTTGAATAACTAGGTAAATTCACTCTTGCGGTTCCAGTAAACGACATCATCCTATGGGCAAGACATAGATTGGTATAGATGATGTGTTAAAATCCCCGGGGGGGTGGCGTTTAATTTGCTATCGATTAAAATATTCAATTTTAATCGGCGAATCGGTATCGGGGGCCGTCTGTTTTGCGCTCGGAGCGCCCGGTGAGTCGAGCGCGCTGATTGGTCGGCGGCGCTAGTCAGGGGGAAGCTTTCCGGACTGT
>JADDOH010014207.1:0-30405 GCA_016648135.1 Agrypnia vestita | reverse complement strand
TGTCAGTCTTCGCTCCAAAGGCTGGCCATAGTGTGATGGAGTCTCCTTTGTCGATCAATCGGTCCGGGGTGACTCTGAGAAGTGTAAGATCTTGGACTCTTCGCCCAGATGCCATGATGAGTAGTATGGCCGTCCTCCTTGACACGTCACACCGGCTGCTCCTTGGCGGGTTTTCACGTAGCCACTCCCCCACTACTCGGGGGTTCCAGATCGGGAGTCTCTCAGTGCATCCACCAGAAACCGAGATGGATTTAAGGACGTGCCTGACGAGGAAGTTCGAGCTAATCTTATCTGCATCAAGAGCTGGGCCACAGAAGGATACGATTGCCGATTTGTGGACCAATATTGTTCGAGGGGCTAGCCCTTCGTGGATGAACAGGTTGGCCAGATATCTTGCCACTGTTGCAGGGGGAGGGTTATGAGGTTGGACAGAATGCGTGGTACACCATCGCTGCCACCTATCCCAGGCCGGCTTGTAGGTGTTCAGCGTTGAGCCTCTCCAGCCAGATCTGAACAGCTGCTGTTCCTCCTGGCTCCAATCCACTATAGCCTGTTCCCACCCACTGCTATTCTCCAAACTTCCAGTTGGAGGTCCGACACCCTCGGTGGGGGAAGCCCTGTCGACGTATCGATCAGGACTCTCTTCAGATCTCTTACGCTTATTGGCCCTCCCTTTACTCGTTGTTTGAGATCGGCCCTCCAGAATGTCTTCTCCCATCTTGGCACAACTAGGAGAAAGGTGCCTCTTGCCAGGTTCAAGTGCGCCAGTACTCTTGGGACGAGATTCGGCGGCGGAAATACCCAGGCCAGCTCGTAACCCCAATGCTGACTGAATGCGTTGAGATAGGAGGCCGAGCAATCGGTTGAATCTAGCGACACGTAGTTTGGCACCACGTGGGCGGTGGCCGATGCGAAAAGGTCGATCTGAGGACGTCCCCATATTCGGAATATTTCCTCTGTCGCTGGTTCCAGGAGGTGCCATTCCGGGAGTGGTGTCCCCCGAGAGAGTCGGTCCGCAATCCCGTTGTATCTCCCTGGAATGTACTGCGCTGTCAGAGATATTTCCTGCTGGTCGATAAACTCTAGGAGGTCTCGAGTTATCTTCAGAAGGCCCAATGATCTTGTCCCCCCCTCCTTGTTGATGTAAGCCACTACTGTCTTGTTGTCTGTCTGCAGTAGGGTCTTCGTTCCTCTTAGCAGGTAAGCGTGATCCCTGATCACTGCGTAAACAGCGAAGGCTTCTTTCTGGTTGGAATGCCACCGCATCTGCTCTGGGGACCACTGGCCTGATATCGTCTTGTCGTCCACCTGGCCGCCCCAACCTGCGTCCGCTGCGTCTGTAGTCAGGAAGTGGGAGAAGGGGGCTTCGTGTATTGGGCAGGACTCCCCTACGGCCTCCAACCACCACTCTAGGTCTTGCCGAACCGCGGCAGGAAGCTCCACTTGTCTGGATGGCTCGTGCCTCTGCAGCTGGCGGCTGAATCTCTGCAGTCTTCGGCAATGCAAACGACCCCGAGGGGTGGCGAAGTTTGCGAAGTTGAGTCTCCCCAAGAGGCCTAGAACCTGCTTGGGGGAGCAACTGCCGGCCTCGATCGGGCGGCGCAGTACTTGGCGAAGGCCAGAGCACTTGCGGTCCGAGAGGGATTTCTGGTTGGCTTCGGTGTCCCAAGTTATGCCCAGAAACTCCAGCTTTTGGGTAGGTATAAGGACACACTTGTCGCGGTTGATGCACCAACCCAGATGCTGGAACAGATTGACCGTCTCTACTGCCTGGGTCGCTAGCAGGTCCCTTGACTGATTGGCCAGAAGGAAGTCGTCCAGGTAGACTACGGTCCTTATTCCTCTCTTCCGCAAGAGTCCCGCTAGCCAGTTTGACAGCGTTGCGAACATTCTCGGGGCTGATGACAGGCCAAAGGGCAGGCAGGTCATCTGGAGAAGTTCCCCTTGGTAGTATAGTCTCAGGAACTTTCGGTGCGATTCCGCTATTGGTAGGTGAAAGTATGCCTGGGTTAGGTCGATTTTCACCAACCAATCTTTGGGCTGGAGGAAGTCTGGGACCCGAAAGTGGTTGAACAGCTTGAAGGGTTTCGCCTCCACAAAGGCATTCAACGCCTTCAGGTTGAATATCGGCCTTAGGGAGTTGTCCGACTTCGGAGTTAGAAACAGATTTGAGATGAAGCTCGGAGAATGATCTGCTCTTTCCAGCACGCCTGACATCTTCAGGGCCTGAATGTGACTCGACATGTCTCGAGACTCCTTCGTGCTGAAGCTGCTCAACAGCTGCCTGGTGGGGAAGACTAACGGAGGTTTGGCCACAAAGGGGATTCTCGCGCCCTTGAGGATTCTCAGCACTATAGGTGGTGCCCCGAACTCCTTCCACGTGCTTTGGAACCTCCTCAAGCGTCCTCCCCAGAACTGGTTGTTCAGCCTCGCGTCATCTTCTACCTCTACGGCTACGGTCACCAGCGGGTTTTCGGCCGTGGTCTGCCTTCCGGATAGGTCTCCTGTTCGGGTTCCCTGAGCCTCGCTCCCTGTGCCTCGGCTCCGGCAGAAAGGGCTTACGGGACTGGAGGTATCCCTGGTTCGGAGCTCGACGAGAAGTTGACGGCTGGGGCTGAGATGTTGACGGTTGGGCCAGGTTTCGGGTTGCGGGCGAGACCATCACCTTCTTCTGGCCCCCCGTTCTTTAGGATATACGCCGATAGCTCTTCCCTATTGAACAAGTATCCCGAGCTTGGAGGGATTTTGGCCGCACCTTCTCGCACGAAAGGGTCTTTGAAGCCCTCCAATACGGCCTTTCGCCGGTTCAGTACACACTCTGCCCGTCTGCCGCACACAATCTGCAGGATGTCGTCCGAAACCCCATTGTACGGAGCATCGCCGGTGAACATCGACTGAATCCGCTCGAAGAGAGCCGAAGCGGAAGGATTAGAAAATTAAAAATACGGCGCGTTATCGATCCTTCTCAAGTCGTCGTTCACCGACAATTCCACAAATGTGGGAGTCGCCGCGTAGGTTCTCTGCGTTTCCGCATAGCGAACGCCTGACCACTCGTCGGAATCGAAGTGTTGCAACTTCGAGATCTGTTCGATCCGCTTCGGGTCCGCCCTCGGCACTGGCGGCTCCTTCACGACCGTGCTGAGCTCGCCGAACTCCAGCGCATTCCTCGCCCTTCTGAGGCTCGGCGGCGGCTGAATAAAGGACGCACTCGCGTCCTCCACGCTGGGCTCGCTCGCGGCCACGTGCTCCGGCGTTGGCGGCGTTGTTGATGCAGGAGCCGCGCCGCCCGCTAACAAGGCCTCCGTCAGAGCAGTCACCTGTCTTAGCAGGTGGTCCACACGCGGGTCGCATGCCACGCGGCGTCTCTTTCGACTCGGTTCTTCGAAAGAAGATCCGTCATTCGAGGATACCGGCGAACGAGCTTGCTCGTCCGCCATCTTGTTAACAAATCGCTTGACGAAATTCACGGGATTTACACTAAAATATCAACGTCCTGTCGCACTATGTTAAAAATTTGTATAGTCTAATGTTTGTTAACCTAGGGATCAAAAATTAAGGGGGTAGATTGCAATAGAAACACAAAAAAAAATCACAACAAAAGTTGGCGTGTCTAGACGCGTGCAAATGGCGCGAAACAGCGACGTCATATGAAAGAAAAACCGTTGCGCCGACGCAACCGGAAACGGGGATACCAGCGGGAATAAATTGTCGCAAACAGGGAATCAGAGGGGGTAGGAACGCGTGAATAAGTGCCGAAACAGCAGGCTGTTCTCTCATAATGGATTCCAGGCGTCGAGACGGAACACAAAATATATGTTTATATTCTCACCTGTAGATGGGAACATCTCTTCTCGATTCTAGTAGTGTATATGTACTTAAACTCAAAAGTGGTCTTACACAAGTGTTTTATTTATATACAAATCAATCACGTCATTCCACAAAGTTAATGCCAAATCAATAAATAATATAATAGATATGACAAAAAAATAGTCAAATTTTCAAAAATACAAATAAGTTGTACACACTGTTGAAAATTAACAGCTAGAGTGAATATTGAATACACTTTACTGTCATTCAATAAAAGTTAACTCCCGCAAGAGTCAATTGATTCACTCTCTAGGCTATTGGGTACCAATATAGATATTTAAAAAAGCATTTTAGTCAATGTTTGATGATTATTATAGGTATGCTTGTTAGCCTATTAGTTAAGACACTCGCCTAGTGATATAGTGGACGGCTGTGCAAGCCTCATTCCGGGAGACCAGCAAGTTAGTCTTATTTTTAGTAAGAATATTGATGCTACACTGCATTTAAAAAAAATAGATGTTATAATTCTTTGGCATACATAAAAATCATGTGCTGTATTGTATACCTTGTGTAGTATGCACATTCTGTCCAGCTGTGTTCCAACTCAAGGTATACAACACAAACTAGAATATCCATCAATGACAGTTCTCCATCAATGGATAAAAAATCTAAAATACACATTAAATACAGCATCCACGTACAGAATTTGTTTGGATTTGTATTTTTCTTGTATAAAAAAAAGATAATGAAACAGTAAGCATAATTCAATCATCATAATAATACATTATGAATTTAATCATAATAATGTTTTGAAAAATATATCAGCAAATAAAAAATAAATAAAATAACAGCATAACGCCCGGAGCATAACGCACCATTTCTAACAACTTGATGTCGCCGATAACTTATAACAAGATTGCTGATTCTTACTAACTGTAACCATGTAAGACCACATTAGGGTAGTCATTAAGTGATTCACACAGTCACTAAAAATACTACATTATAAAAATTTTAACATTATACCTACATTTATAAAATTTCAGAAAAACAAATTTGTTTAATTGAATCTTAATATGAAAATACGATTCAGTACAGTTCATTTGATATTGATTATTTTAATTATGCGCTGAAAATATAAATAAAAATATTACTCAGAGTGTTTCCGAAGAATGATGCATTCTCTCCAGATTCATGCAAGGCTTTGAGTATCACAGCACTCCCGCTTAAAGAGTCTTCATTGGAAAAAGCAAAACTACTTCCTCGGAGGTCCAGTATATCTGATACATTGTGTGCTCTGAAAAAATATCACATTGTAAAAACTCATATACTTTCGAAATAGTAATACATAACCAACATAGCTTTCAAAATATCTATACATTACCGATTAAATCAACATGTTATAAAAAAAATTCCTGGCACTAAACTGATCAATGTGGTGCATTTTTTGTATGGCCTTCTATTTCTTTATTACACATATTATTTATACATTCAATCAACTTACGTCTTTCTATTTTTATCATATTTTTATTGTCTTTTATACTATGTTTTCATTTTACAACTGATGTCATTACTGAAAAATATAACATTATATTGTTGTTTACTTTCTCGTGGATCATCATTCTGTCCCGTGTGATAAATATAAGACAATAAATGTATGTTTGTCAATAATTTCAAACACAAAGCATTTGTAAGTAAATGATAAAACAAACTGGTAAATAATATGCACATTATTATAAATTATCTTCTTTTTATGCCATATCCGAACATTATTTATTGTGACCCGGTATTCCGTGCGGCAGTAAATAAAGTTCGTTCTGCATTGTTCTACAGTAGACCTGTCAAACCACCGTCTCAGGGTTTTCAGCAAAGATGTTCTCCTTCTTGCAGGGCCCCGACTTCCGAAAATCTTTCCCTGCATTATGAGATGCAAGATCTCATACTTTCTGGATGTCTCGTCATATGTCCGAGATATTAAAAATTTCGGATTTATAAATTAAAAATTTATGGATTACATATGAGTCGTATATTTCCAGACACCGCTAACTCCATACCAAAACAATTTACAGCAGGTCAAGTAAGTTATACCTTATTGTGTGAGATGTTATTACCTACACTGTTAGTTTTTATAGAAAGTTTGTTATAAATGTAAACAAACTTTCTAGAAAAACTAACAGTGTAGGTAATAACATCTCACACAATAAGGTATAAATTACTTGATCTGCTGTAAATCGTTTTGATTTGGAGTTAGCGGTTTCTGGAAATATACGACTCATATATTTGATTTATAAATTATATGGACAGTAATTTATTATTATTAATAATTTTTGTAACATTTTTGATTCGGTGCAGAGAGAGATTAACGTAATTTTCTCAACAAATACAATAATAAAAGTATTCAAATTAGGTAAACAATATATTAACGCTGGAAAACAATTTTGCTGTTTATTTTAATTTTAAACAATGTAATTCCATTGGCTTATAGTCATTATGTCGTTTTAGTCATTACGATTTTTGTTATTTTAACTAGCTATAACCTGTCAAAAGTGACGTACCTTTATCATATATTTTGGTCGCCAGTTAAGGCTGTGAGAACAGCACTATCTAGAGGGGCCTAGCATCTTGATAACGTCAATGATGGACATTTTTGAATAGAGAATTATGCTTTTTTTGCTTCTCATACCTCATTATTGTATTATGCTTCATTATTATTTGAGCCATTTATATATTATATATATCATTATTATTATATATAGTGTTAGTGATGGATATTGTTACATTTTTTGTTTTACTTTTATATACTTTTTTGTACCTCATTTTATACACCTCATTATTTGTGCCATCTGGTAGCATAAGTGATTGGCATTGTTGCATAAAGAATTATACATTTTAATTAATGCTTAATACAATACAGTAATACAGTTTTAATTTTCATTAAACTGAAATATCAAAAAAAATCTAATTCAGAGTATAAAAATATGAAGTCAATGTTTTCCTTTCATTTACTAAGAATTTTGAAATCATACTAATTTTGAAAATGGAATGAGATAAGCTATTGGATATGAAATTACGGACAGACATTCAAAATTATTATTATTGGGAATAATAACCCTACCACTATCTGACACCAACACTTTTTAAGAAAAGAAAATATTTATTTTTTTAAATTTTTAATATTTGTTTATACATGACATCTAGATCAAAACTGCGTACCAGCATCGATATGTGGGTTACGATTATATTCATGTTAGGTGAACAAATAAGGTATACAAATGAAATTGTTTCTGAATGTTGAGAAGTTTTGCTAATGTGTTTTTTATTTACATGATACTGATTGGCGTCAAGGTTTTATCATTACACGCGCGTATGGCGTGAAATGATCTATCAATAAAGTCAGAGGTCATAAATAAAGTAGCAGCGAAGAAATTGTCATATTTTTTAATGGCTTTTATTAAAATTGTTACTCATTTGAACAAGATTAGCCTATAAATAAAAATTGAATTACAGTATTATAAATATAAAGAAGTCAATCGAACAAAAATTTGAAGATGCTTTTATGCAAAAAAATGTCCTTAGGTTTTCACGGCCGTTCAGAATCTTCTGTGTATAGTTTTCTGGGATATTCTGCCGTGTGTATGTGACCTCTCTGGCCAACGTTTCGGATCCCATTGCAGGGTCCATCATCAGGGCTGATGTGATGAGTGAGTGTTGAAGTGTAGGTTAAGTATTACCTTGCAATACCGTACCGAAGTCAGGGTGTCTCCAAATTTGTGTTATGTTAAATACATAATAAAATAAACATAACACAAATTTGGAGACACCCTGACTTCGGTACGGTATTGCAAGGTAATACTTAACCTACACTTCAACACTCACTCATCACATCAGCCCTGATGATGGACCCTGCAATGGGATCCGAAACGTTGGCCAGAGAGGTCACATACACACGGCAGAATATCCCAGAAAACTATACACAGAAGATGCTTTTATGCACTTTGTAATCAATTTTTTAACATCACCCATGTAATATGTTTAAAATAACTTTCGAACGGCATGTTCTTCAGCTGCTTCTGCGGCTCTTGCTAGTGAGTGATGTGATTATTAATTTTAATCGAAATGATGACTAAATCTTGTCGAAAATAATGCTAAGTCCACTTTACGTAAATGTTTAAATAGTCGGGAAATTGGTGAAAAATCAATTACAAGATTCCACCACAGCAAACAGCAGATAAAGAAAGCTAAATAAAAGCATGTAATAGTAGACTTACGTTTTATCCCTGTGAACAATAATATCTGCGTAGTAACCAGGTTCATTATTTACGTTCTTTGGGTGGGTGAAAACTGGAGTGACAGGCAAAAGTTCAGCAAATGCATTTTTACTCTTCTTTAAATTCATATAGGATACAGCTGACATGAAGGCTGAAAACATAAGAATTTATATACCAACAGGATCACTTTGTACAGGTTGCGAATTAACCAGAATGGTAAAAAAAAAAAATTCAAAATAACATTTTGAAACATTAATCAAAAATAATTTTTCATTTGTCCACATAATATAGGTATAACAGAAAATAAAACTGGCAATATTGATCTATTTGGGCGCGCTTAGATTCAATGTTTACTTTTGATGCAAGTGACAAAATGTAAGTCCTCAATTGTTTATTTTGTGTTACACAGTTTTGTAAGCTAGTGTAATTTTTAGTTTTCATTTTAATTATCAGGTTATTTTATATACAATGATATTGTGAATTGCTAAACCAATTACGATTTTAGATAGATAGATGAAAGAAGAAGAGTAAATGTTAGATAATTTTAACGAGTATTATATAATTTTATGCCTACATCCAGCAGTGGAGAGATGAAGGCTGCATAAGAAAGAAGAAGAAAGATAGAAGATGAAGGAGTTTTGTGATTTTGGACAGAATGAATTTTCAGGTTTGGGATTTAAAAGATTGGTTCTGAAAATTTATTGTATTTTATGTAGTATGTATTTTTAACACAAAACTAACTGGATTTAGAAATATGTAGTTGGAAAAGAGTAATAATATAGATGGTTGTATGCATTTCTAGTAAAGAAAGTAGAGAGATATCCACATTCATTATTAAGTAAACACAAAAAAAATTATCAGTAATCTTCAAACTATGCTAAAATGCTTTTTTGCTAAATTTTTTACTAAAGCACTAATGTGCTAAAAACTGCTAGTAGATATGAAAAATGTTTTTTTTCAAATATTCCTTTTTAAATTTTTTTCCGTACAAACCTATATCTGTTTGATCAGTCTCGAAAGGGTCATCTCTCCCATTCAGTGGCCCCGCCCCCCTACTCTCGTACACCAGTGTGCAGTGGCAGTCAAGTGTCGTCTCTAGGAGTTCCATGATCAGCTCGTACAGCTGAATGGGATGGGTGGGGCACATGTAGGTCAACACCCTCAGTTTAGTTTTGCCGGTTGGCGACGACATTGTATGTTTGCTGTAAGATTAAAATATCATGAATATCCAGTAAGTAACCACTTGAGTACCAACCTTTTTTTTTTAGCAGGCGACACTGCTTATATTTTTTAAACTGAAAAGACTTGGGAGAAAGCTATATATCTGCACAATAAAAATGACAGACAGAGATTCAACTTTACAAATTAAAAAAAGTATATAAAAATTGGAGGAGCATGTACTCATGTACGAGCGGTAGAAGTTATACTTCTTTGACGTGATTGTATTAATTGATATTTACATATTGGTTAAAAATGTATATTAATATGATGTGTAGGGAGATGATAAATATAATTGATAATCCTTTAATGTAGTTAACTAACTAACTAACCATCACGCCGTTTCATTAGGCAGAGAGGATTGAACGCCACGCATCTTCTCATACACATTCTACGATTGTTGCGGCTTTTAACAGTGCCATCCTCAAATACTTGTAGTACCTGATTGTGCCAGGTCTTTCGCGGACGCCCTCTATTGCTGTTGCTTTCAACACTCGCCTCATATATTTTCTTAACCATCCTTTCCTCATTCATACATTCCACATGACCAAACCATCTAAGCGCTCCTTTCTTTATTCTATCTACCACACTATAGCCAGTATTGCATTCAGTTCTAATTTGTTCATTCCTCACTCTATCGACCAAAGATTTTCCACACAAGCGACTTAGTGACCGCATTTCCACCGCATTCAGTCTACTTTCATTCCTCTTTTGCCAATTCCAGGCTTCACTTCCATACATAAGGGTTGGCACTAGAACGCCATTAGGTATGTACCGCTAGTCTTGCTTCCTTTGACAGATTCTTATTGGCAATTGCATAAATTATTAATATTTGTTTTTGAAATGGTATAAATGTAACTATTTGTTTGTAATAGCTAAAATAAGAGATAAATGTCTTCGAGTCGTCGTGAGACGTCGATCGCCGCTGCATCGCAGACATATGATGCGACGAATCAAAAAACGAAAAAACATGAGTCAAACAATGTCAAAGTGCCTAGGACCTACTTTCGTGTTTTATCGATTTTCGGCCTACAACGGTTCCGTATACAAAAGTTTCGAAACTGTAGGTACAAATTTGACAGCCGCATTGAATGTGTGAATATGTATTTTATTTTGAAAACGAATATCTGACAATTACGTTGTTTTTGCAAAAACATCGATAATAACATGATATTCTCATACACACCTGAAATCGTAAAACAATAAATTCTAATTTCCAGCGCAATCATTCGTCAGCTTTCGAATTGAGCATCTTTATAATTGGTACTCGATTCAAAATGGTCGAAAATACATTATTTATATTACTGGAACACTAATTTCAAATGTAATAATAATAAATATGTAAATTTTTAACAGTTTAATGGATGCGCGCGTATTTCGTCGACTCGCATTCCCGCTAAATACCGCTTTCCGCTACACGCTACAATGGGCATGCGGAACTTCCGTTACAATAAAAAAATTACGTTACTCTCAATGCGACAAATGAAGACATCAAATAATTTCTTTTTTAACTTTAGAAAAAAGATGAACAAATTTCTGCACGGTTTTAATCATTTTATTTGACTTGTGGCGAAGTGAATGAATGTTTAATATTCGATATATATTACTTTCATGGTAGCCTAATGTTTTACAAAAGAAAGCCAGAAATATAGAAAAAAAAATCAAACTTTGGTGTCGCCTATCTCCGTAACTGTCGACATTTCACCCAAACTGCAAAGAATATTTTCCATTCAAAACTGAATGGAGAAGACGCCTACGAAGTTTTTACTACTAGCTAAGAGACACCCTGTATATGACAAACGAGTTAAAGATTTACGATAACAGACTAGGGAATGCAATCCCGAATCGGGATTGCCCTTTCGGGATCCCTCGAGATTAGAATTTCCAATCCCGCGGGATCCCTACGTATCGGGATTCCGAATACTTTTGTGTTTTTTGTTTACAGTGCTGAATAGCAATTAACGACAATGCCTTGCATTTATATATCAGCAATTTTAATAAAATGTTCATTATTAAACATTGCATTAAAGTTTTTGTATGCGTTTTTCCAAGCATCAATCATTCAATGCAGTAGAGTTAGTAGTAGTTTTTATTACTCCCTTTATATTATTAACTCGTGGCGTCTGCTTGCTTGCCGTCAACAAAAACTTTGGATCTATTTTTGACCCTTTTCTCGTGATCCAATCGAGCTGAAACTTGGCATGTAGACTCGTGGCGACGATCAAGAATCGTTAATTTATATTCGTTCGTCTATCTAACAACTATCAAATTTTCGTTAAAAAAAATTAATAATTATAGTATAATTTCGGATTTTTAGAAATTTTATTGGTTTTTTCAAATTGGAATCATTAGAAAAGTTTGATTACGGCGGCCCGATAACGTCGCGGAATATTTTCTAAATTTGAATTACTCCGTCGGTATACATAATAGGTACTTCACTACGAATGACGAAAATCTAAATTGACTGACAAATGTTTTTAGAATTCAATCTTCAAAGCATGAAGTGTCTTATCAAAGCTCAAAACAGCTGACATTTTAGAAATATATTAAATCACTGTAAGTTTAGTGTTATGTTATATGTTTTAATTCGTCTTTAATTATTGTTATATCTTACAAAGAAAGGGAGTATAATAAAAACTTGGTTTTTATGGGTTACTTTTTTTACTATGTTAGGTTGACAAAATGCAGCAAATATTATTCAAAGCAATTTTCCTTGTTTGAATGTGACATGAACATAAGTTTTAAGTACTTACTAAAAGCTCTATAGAGATACACAATTGAACATACAAAACATAAAAAATGTTGATCAATCCCGATAATCCCGATAATCTCGTCCGATTTTCCGGTTCGGGATTGATCTCGTAAACTGCCTCGAGATCTCGCGAGATCCCGATCTCGCGGGATCGGGATTGCATTGACCCGCGGGACTTCGCGGGAGCAAAACGCCGCGCGCGAAGTGTAACAATTTACGTAAATTGCTCAATTTCAACGAATCGGAAATATCAGATAATTTTTTAAGGCCATTCAATGTTTGCGTTTATCGTGCATTGTGGCGGTCAATGTTAACACGTGATTATTAATTATGCACTAATTGCACGAACAGTGTTTACGCTACGCATACTTGCATAAATATAACGCATCGTTGTGCATTATACAGAATACATTTTTTAGAGCAAACAAATCACTGCATGGAGTTCCAACACGTGGCGCCTATTTATCATATTATGTGGGGTATAAAAGCAAAGGCAGCAACATTAAAAAAATGATTGGAATTCAGTAATTGAGGATTTTTTTTTTTTTTTTTTTTTTTTTTTTTTTTTTTTTTTTTTTTTTTTTTTTTTAGCGAAATTTAAAATAAATTAAATTTTAATAAATATTATTATTAAGTTCTACGGGTTAAGTATTTTTATGTGTTACAGCTGTTTCGGCTTGTAAGGCCATTATCAAACACATAAAAATACTTAACCCGCAGAACTTAATAATAATATTTATTAAAATTTAATTTATTTTAAATTTCGCTAAAAATAAATATAGAGTTCTACAAATTAAACACAAAAACCATAAATAAATAAATAAAAAAAAACTTCCAAAATCATGTTTCCTATGAATTTAGCTTGTTGAGGGCCAAAAAAACATAGATAAAAGTAAATCACCAAGGCCAAAGATTTTCTGAATTTTTTGTGATTTTTCTTTTTACGAATAAACTATGAAAACATGCGTACATTTAAAAAAACAGACACACACATTCATATTATTTTATCGTAATTGACGTAATGCAATGATTTTTTTTTATCGTTCAAGTAAAAAAAAAAATTTTTTTTCAATTCCGATAATGTTGCCAGCATATTGTCTCTAATAAACAAATAAAAATAAATTATTTTTATTTGTTTGTCTCTAATGTCTCTAATAAACAAATAAAAATAATTTATTTTTATTTGTTTATTAGAGACAATACTACTATTATTATTTGATGCTAACCTAGTAATCTTCTTCTGTGTGGTATATTTTGTTGCACGGCATGGCACACGACGGGACATCGCACTGATAACACATAAATATGATACACTTTCACACACACACACACATATTTCAAATAAACGCAACAAAATTGCGTGTATTTTTGTTAATAAATCACTGTTAGTATTCAATTGAATCATAAACCAACAAAAACTGACAAATATCGCAAAACATATCGTATATATTTGTGTATACGTGTACAAATAAATCGAAAATCGAAAAAAATAAATTGCATTTCCCGCGCACTTTGTGCGTGACCTTGAATGACGGAATATTTGAATTTCGATTGCGCAACACGCGTTCGAGGCGCCATCTACAACTATTCTATACGATTTTGACGGCAGAAAAACTTATGTTTTGATTGTTGATTTAAAATATAATCCGTGATGTTTTTGAGTTGAAAATGGAACGACAGGTCACCACGGGATTTCTCTACTGGGAAAAAATCACGTTTTTCAAATTCGATACGCGGCCGTCGAGAAATAATTAATTTTGTGCCTGTCGCATATATCTGACAGTGACACTCTGGACCCTGTCAATCATCCGTATTCTGAAAATAACAATGTCTGGATCTTTAAGATCTTTATCCCAACACTTAATAGACCATAATAAAAATTAAAAATGTCCAGAGCGGATTTTGTAATTCTACGGCTCAAATACACTGTATTAAAAGATGATATAAGAAAGATTGTTTCTTACAATCGTATTAATTTCTTCATCCACAGCGTCCAGATGAAATATCATGGCTAAACTTGTCATGACCACGTTCGGCGTTACCGCGTATTCAAATCTTTCTATCTTGACAATTGACGGATAGCAATTTACATCTTTCTCCCTCCCTCATAGAAACAAACACCGACGTAAAGCTATGTCTCGTTTATTTTTAATTTTTATTATCGTCTATTAAGTGTTGGGATAAAGATCTTAAAGATCCAGACATATCTGTCAAAAAATATCAAGGTGGGAAGATTTGAATACGCGGTAACGCCGAACGCGGTCATTACAAGTTTAGCCATGATATTTCGTCTGGACGCTGTGGACGAAGAAATTAATACTATTGTAAGAAACAATCTTTCTTATATCATCTTTTAATACAGTGTATTTGAGCCGTAGAATTACAAAATCCGCTCTGGACATTTTTAATTTTTATTATGGTCTATTAAGTGTTGGGATAAAGATCTTAAAGATCCAGACATTGTTATTTTCAGAATCGGGCCGATTGTCTGTCGCACAGGTCCGACGTGGCCCCACGCTCAATAGCCACGCTTCCTATAAAATCTCAAATTCAGTACATTATAGAGTTTAGAATAGTACATTTAACTGCCGGCAGGAGAAAACATGTTAAAATATTTTGATAAAAGTCGATATTACTATTTCATTTGTGTCAGCTATAAATAAGTAAATACGTAGTCTTTAGGAACCGGCATGTAAAAGTACCGTCATTTTTGACAGGTTACAGCTAGTTCATCATAATTGTGCTCATCTTCAAATGTAATAAAATAAACCTATACGTTATTTTTTAAAAAGAATATTATCCGGTCCAAACAATGTATTATCGATAATAACGGTAATAAGATTACTTCTGAAGACTCAATAACGCGATTATGAATACTAATGTCTCGCAGTCACATAAAAAAAGATATCTGCGGCAAGCTCTTAAAATTCAAATTACGGAACAGCAATTAACCTAAATATATCTACAAAATTCTAACTGAAATAATAATTTATCGAATTTACTATTTGTTAAGTAATAAGTAGATATTGGACTTAGGTTATGCTACTGATATCGATGCTGTAAAATACAATGCGCTGTATTGTCACCAGAGCAAGGGCGGATCCAGCTTTGGCGCCAGGGGGAGGGGTCACTATAATTTAGGGCTGGGTCCAGGTTCACCAGGCGCGTGCAGTGGGAACAAGAAGCGTGACTTTTATTTAACCTTATATTAGGGGAAAAAATCTAAACTAAAAGACCAGGGGAGGTTCATGACCCCCATGACCCCCCCCCTGGGTCCGCCTTTGCACCAGAGCTTATGTTACTCTGAAATAAAAAACACTATTTCAGAAGCGTGTTTTTGTAAAAGTAGATATATTTGTGCGAGTTAATTTCTGTTCTTGAATTAACATTATTATTATTAATATTTTTAATATTAAGTTATTGCGTGAAGGGCCAAAAATATTTAATAAAATAATACCACATGTACCTATAATATAAAATAATAACTGAATTGGAACTCATTCGTTCAAGTACACATTTGCGCCACTTTAGAAACACGTCTGTCCAAGCGAAGACGTGAATTCAGAATATTGCGACGGACATGAGTATTGTGCTTAATTGATGTGCGTTTGGGATAGATTATGCGAAACACATGCGCAGCTTTATTTGTCATTTCTTAATTCTTTCGGTAGTTATTAATATGTTAACATGCAGACTGAATTATTTGCGTATGGACCTACATGCTTTATGCATAATATATCAAATAAATATTTAGTTTAAAATGACTTATTTATTAATTTTCTGGTTTGTGTCTCCTGGGGTATTATGTCGTGTTTTTACGACCTTTCTGGCCGACGTTTCGGATGCCATTGCATCATCAGGGCTGATGTCCTGCAATCGGATCCGAAACGTCGGCCAGAAAGGTCGTAAAAACAGGGCATAATACCCCATGAGACAAACCAGAAGATTGTGACTGGCCGTGAAAACCTAAGAACATTCTTAAGTTTATTAATTTATCGCACGATTGAGTGCATAGATCTAGACAATCATGTACATTAAATTTAAGCAAACCGATTAAGTTTTGGGGTTCATTTGATTAAAATTTGGGGTCTTAGCAGAATGAAAAAATAATAGAAGCCGCTGCCTGCGTGTTAAATAATATTTAAATATATACGCGGATCAATTGAAAACTCGCATGAATATTTGAGAAAAATTGTTTTTATTACCTATTTATTTTTTATTATTAAAATATACAACAATAAAACTAATATAATAAATCTATACACAAAGAATTATACACGATAAATTTAACGCTTAACAACTTTAAAATATATATAAACACATTAATTTTACATTACACATCACATTAATTAGTACACGTTGCACACTGGCGACCTCTGTCTTAGAATAAGTGAACACACCACAACAAAGTGCATATAATTTACGCCCCCGGAAACGCAAACATTAATCAGTCCGCCCTATACCTCCGCGGGTACAGGTCGTTCTCCTGACGACGTTGAATACGACTTCAACGAAACGTCGAGAATTGTCTCTCGGAAAAATATACGGTTCGTATAAAATATCCGTAACCATTTACAGTTAAATATGTCTAACGACCGTAATGATAACCTAAACTCTTTAATTTTTGAAAAGAATTGTTTTACGGACTATCTCCTCTCCAACACAACTTCTTTCAGGTTCTTATTAAAGAGTCCTATATTATTTATATTTGCCATGCCATCAGGAAGTCCATTATAGAACTCAAAGGCTGTATAAAGGAATCCATGCTGTGCTCTATCTGTTCTCAGTATATCCGTTCTTATATGTGGGGTATAAAAGCAAAGGCAGCAATATAAAAAAAACTGAATGCATTCATTCAAGATAACTAATTTATAATGTACTGAATTCGAGATTCTATAGAAAACATAGCCATTAAATTTAAAAGAAGAAAAAAGATACATAAAATACATTAAAAAAGATACATTAAAATAGATACATAAAATCAAGAATTCAGTAATCCTCGGCGACTGCATTCAAAACATTTTTTAAAGTTTTTGAATATTGCTGCCTTTGCTTTATTTATTTATTTTATTTATTTATTTCTATTTAATTTTAAGTATGAAATTTTGTTTGGACTGTGCCTGTCTCACTAGAAATATCTGTGTTGAGACAGGCATAGTTTACAATATTGTGTAGGTTCAAAACATAGTTAATAGATAATAAAGTGTTTAAAGTAACATAATAGAAAATATATCATATATATGTCCCTTTTGTACTCCAGATATGATTTCTCGCTCTTATGATGCTGGTTTTTAATAATTTATTCTTTCTTTTATAAAGCATTTTTATCTTTTAAATATGTATATAAATTTTTCCGTGTTTGACATATTGATAATTTTATACGGATCAGTGGTTGTTTTTAAATTTAGCATTCAAGTTCACTGGCCATAAAAGGATTATTAAACATCCTTATAATACACTTCAAGTGGAAATGTATCGCACGCGCGAGTGACCTGAGGTAAACACTTTTTAATTAGCATTAATAAAACCATACAAGTATATTGCGTTCCCAGTGCGCTCGTGTGACATAATCTGCGTCATTGAATTTATTTTTATTTTTACTCCCTTTATATTAACTCGTGGCGTCTGCTTGCTTGCCGTCAACAAAAACTTTGGATCGATTTTTGACCCTTTTCCCGTGATCTGAAACTTGGCAAGTAGACTCGTGGCGACGATCAAGAAGATTTATCAAATTTTCATTAAAAAGAATTAATAATTATAGTATAATTTTGGATTTTTAGAAATTTTATTGGTTTTTTCAAATTGAAATCATTAGAAAAGTTTGACTACGGCGGCCCGATAACGTCGAGGAATATTTTCTAAATTTGAATTACTCCGTCGGTATGCATAATAGGTATTTCACTACGAATGTCGAAAATCTAAATTGACTGAATGTGTCTTATCAAAGCTCAAAACATCTGACATTTTAGAAATATATTATTACTGTAAGCTTAGTGTTATGTTATATGTTTTGATTCGTCTTTAATTGTTGTTATATTTTACAAATAAAGGGAGTATAATGAAAACTTGGTTTTTATGGGTTACTTTTTTTTTTATATTACACAATTCCATTGAACCGTGTCCACAAATTAACTAATATTATATAAATTTATAATTGATCTTTTTTTAATGGTTACAAATGTTGATAATAAACCAGACGGCCTTCATCGAAATACATGAAAAAAATCTATCTATAAAAACCTTGACCCATATTCTTTCAATGGATGAGCTATTTTAGAAAACATGTTTTTGGAAGCATGTGCTAGTCCTGATTGTATTTCCGGAGTAGAACTTTGACTCGAAATCTTTTATCAAAGATTCGAAATATTTTATCAAAGATTCGAAATATTTTATCAAAGATTCAAAATTATTTATCAAATAATAGGTGATCAAACCTGAAATATTTTCTGTAGATGTATACTACAGTAGGTAAGGAGGTTTGAATATTACGACATTTGACTTAGGAGGATTTTGGCAGATAATAGGTAATATAAAAAAATGTCTAAGTAGAAACAGAGTGTAAGTAGAACGTTGAAGTAGTGAAACTGTATAAACATAACCTTCGGCGAATTATATAAAATAAACTAGACTTCAATATTTTTACATGGATAAAAGAAGAAAAAAGTTTTTATATTGTAAAGAAGTTACGGACGGACGGAGAGACAGCGAAATTATTATAATAGGGATATATTAGTTTAGGTGAGGTTAGGCTAAACAAAAGTTATACATATAAGATCTTGGCCCCTTTGTTTCCTAGGGTGATTACAAATATATCGCACTCTTACATAATATGGCAGAATCGCTTTGATCAGCGCGAAAAGACATATATATTAATATTTTCGTTCATTGATTTGATTAGCTACTTTTTTTAAGAATTTTGAAAAAGTATATTCAATGATTTTGTCATTTAACATTTAATTAATTAATTTAAGATTTTGTCGCGTGGGCCCTTAGTCGTGTTATAGATACTTTTTTTTTAAAAACCATAATAAAAAATAAATTTTAAAAATCAACATAAAACAGAATAATTGCCTGCAAAATATTTTTATTTCTTCGGTTCGTATAAAGAATTTGTTAATCTTGCTTTTTTTTTGTTAAAAACGTTTCTTATTTGCTTAAATATAAATATCTAATACATATAAATTTTGTTTGTTTTTTTCCACCTTTTATTTTGAATTAAGAATTAGATTAGTTCATCTGCAAGAATGCGGATGAACTAATCTGCGCACAAACGCATTTGGAAAGATGGCGTGACTTAATCCAGTGTACGGCCAATTTGCCTCAGTTGCAGTCCGAAGTTCGACGAATCGTCTTCGGTTAGCTGCGCGTGGTAGAATTGTCAGCCGCATTCTTGCAGTGGTCATGCTCTACTGATTTTATCAATGTCGGTGATGTTGATAACATACATCACAGAACATAGAATTTACATACATCGTCCAAATATTTCCAATCCCCAATAATAATAATGATAATATCGAATGTCCGTCCGTAACTTTCTATCCAATAGCTGATCTCATTCGTTTTCAAAATTAGTACGATTTCAAAAATCGCTATTAAATAAAGTGAAAACATTGACTTTATGCTTTTCTAATAAAATACATACTCTGAATTAGATTTTTTTAAATATTTCAGTTTAATGAAAATTAAAACTGTAAAAAAATAAATGCTTGCATTATTATATCGTACATGTCAAAATATGTAATTCCCTGTGTAACAATCGCTGACGCTAGATGGCACAAATAATGATGGAGGGTATATAATTTTTAATAATATGAGGCACAAAAAAGTACAATTATCTACGTAACAATGTCCGTCACTAACGCCACCAGATGACTCAGATAACAGTGAGGTATAGGAAGCAAAAAACATAATTGTAATAAGAAACCTATCTATATTATCCATCACTAACGTTATCAAGACGCTACGCTACTCTAGATACCGCTGTCCTCACATCCTTAACTGGCGGCCGAAATATATAATAAAAGTGCGTCATTTTTGACGGGTTGTAGCTAGTTTAAAATAAAACTATTGGCAGCATTTGATTTTTGTTGTGCGACCTCAGGACCCGCGACTCGTTCTGTCTTCTCTCGTGTTACGACTTTGTTTACGAAGTACAAAAATAAACCTGTCTTTACGGGAGTTCGCTAGCATTTTGAGTTCACAACAAATTCTGCTGAACTCGTCCCTGTCCTAATTTTCGTCAAGAGAATTGCTGCATTCGCACAGGAAAACAAACGTGTACGATCAAGGATCAGTGTTTTGTACATAGATAAGCGCAAAAAACTGTATTTTCCTCAATCCTAACGGTTTTAGGGAAGGTTTGAGGTCGTCTGAATGAAAGAGCGATTTGTTTGTTAGTGTTTATTTCTTTCCGGAGATATGCCCCGGGAGCAAGTGAAAATGTTCTAGCAAATGATATAAATGATGAACAAAGGAATATATGATTTAACGCGGCACAGGGCTGCCTGATGTTACGGCGGAGGCCCTACTGACGTGGTGTCGCCGTGTCCGTAGCTCGAACTCTTTGTTGTCATATGTTTATTTATTTATATATTTATTTATTAACATAATAAAAAAGGTCTTCGCTATGGAAGACAGATAGGCACACGGTTTGAATCAGCTGGGTACAGCTAAACGGTAGTTAAAAATTGAGCTCGGAAAATTATAGGAGCAAAATTATAAGATATTTAACATAATATCTTACAGATCGATTTTTTACTCATGGCACTGTGGAATCGTTCACAGACGAATCTATTGCTAATATATATATATATTTTTTTTTATTACGCTATAATAGTGCATAGATTTGTTTTGTTTAATTATTTTTTGCATAGGGAATAAAATATGTACAGTAATATTAATTACATCTTAATAATAATAATGACTGACGATGTGTTTCTTAAGCTGAAACTTAGAAGTTGAAATTTGGTATATTTTATAGTATAAATGTAATGGATAACCACCAAATAATTTCGGAAAGTTATAAAAATGTTTTTATAATAATTATTATTATCGATACTATGCATCAACTGACGTTAAGCGTATTGTAGCATTACTGTCTAGCGTGAAGAAGTCATATAACTTTGTCATATCAATTTTTCATATAATCTTTCTTACACAGATATCGAAAATGCACACATTAACTTGTATCGGTATACAATGGGCCGTATTCAGAAATAAGTAATATTGCCATTTCTGTATCTTGACAGTTATTGTATAACATTATAATAAGTTTTAAGTGTGACAGGTTTGAATTTAATGAATTCAATAATATAGAAAGCTCATTATTCATAATTGTGAATAACTTAATGTTTGTTAACGTTTTAGAGCTTTCTGATTGATTGAATTAGGTAATTCATTTCAAACCCGTCAAACTTAAAACGTCAAAATAGGCGGCATCACAATGTTATACGATAACTGTCAAGATACACAGATAGCAATATTACATTATTGAAGTGCAATATAAAACATAAATATATGCACAGAAAAAAAATTTACGTACATAAAAATACAAAAATAAAATTTTCGACAGTCCTCACCAGATATAAGGTTGAGAGTCGATCTATTTTGATGCGCGTCACCTGTTCCTGTACCATTGACCTTGGAATCCATGCAATGTTGTACTTGTTCGGTAGTTATAATATCTTGTTCATTGTTCAAGTATTTCTAAGTTTTCAGCTTCATAAAAGTGCATTAACTTGTAACGCTTTATTCTTCTGATATGTATATACATTTTACTTAATCTATCAATTTCTTCAACGACCCTTTGGTAATCTATTAACCGGTCGTGTGTCGGCCGTACGTAACGCGGAATATACCCTGTCTGTCGCGCATTTTCGCGCACGATTGCTGTTTTTAGACACTTTTTTCTGATGGTTATATTTATGTAAAAATCAACAATAATCGGTAAAAAGTTGCACTTTCTGGTTTCTCAATATACAGACTTCAATAATTACTTATATTTCAATAATTACTTGTACAATAATTACTTATTTATTAATTATGAAAATAAGTAACGAAATTTACTGTCAGAAATGTACGCACATGTTTATCGAATAAAACCATGGAAGCAATAACACTAAATATATATTGCATTTCAATATTTTCGTTCTAAATATATCAAAGAATATAAAAATACTTAATTTAAACACTTTTTTGATTAAAAAAAAAACACTTTTTTTAACAGATAAATAATAACACAATTAATGCGCGGTTCGAAGACGACATTTGAAATGATTTTTTGTCCGGTTTGCGCGGCAAATGAGGTTACTTGACAAATATAACTCATTCATTCATTCAAAAACTTGAGATACAACAAAGAATAAGCTTTAAAAACTCACAAACGCAGGTAAAATAGGCCGTATTCGCATACCTGTCTACAGAGCGCAGATATGCGGTTTGGCACACAGAGGGTACAAAAGTTTTCGCGCAGATCTGCGGTTTGGCATACGACCGGTTATTCGAAAAACACCAGATTATATTAAAAACATCACTCGCACTGTCTCGAAAATATAAATACAGAAAAACTCGATCGTAGCGATGAAATAATTTTGCCTCGGATATATCGATAGGCAGTCATGTCAAAATATCAGGGAAAATGCGTTCAAATTGTTTTTCTAAATTATTTTGAACGGAAAGAACGTAGCATCACGATAGCAAATTTGAACCAAGCACGTGGTAATTTCTATAAACGAGGCGTGAGCGGCTTACTATTGGATCAGGTGTCATCTTTAAGATTAATTATAATTAGGGATGGGTCGTCGACGTATTTACCGTCGACGAAACGAGACTGTCCACGTCCATCCATCGACGAGACGATCAACTAGTTGAATTCGTCAACTTCGTTACGGGGACGTCGCGGACGTTCTATCTAAACATCGGGACGATGGTCAACTGTCTACGGTTCGACGCGACGCTGCTCGACGGCTCAATCGTTGGCTATTTTTATTACGTTAATTTTTAAAATTTAAAGAAGTTCGTAGGAATATAGTTTCGGGGATAGTAAAACCGCTACTTGTACTCATATGTAAAAAGTAATATTTTATTATTTATTTGTTTACGCACATTATAGTCTTTTACATATTGTTTTATATACTTCTTTCTATATATAATAAAGAAAGAAGTAGGTATACACAACAATATCAGATGTAAGCAGTAAAACATTAGTTCAATAAAAAATAAAATAATTAAACAGAATTGTTTTATTTTATACAGCGCAAAATTGGGAATTCACCGAAACGTCGCACGTGCACATCGCACAAATCAAGTAAAAAATAATAGATAATAGCTTATTAAGCCTATCTCGCCCTACGCATGCATTCAAATTTCAAGTCTCTGTCAGTTAATTTCAAGTCTCTGTCAAGTCTCAATAGTTCATGTACACAGATCTGCACTCTATGATCTACAAGTCGACAGCGAGAGATGAGAGAGAAATAAACGGAGACGTTTTGTCTTGCTCTCGCTCGTTGCTTTGTATTACGTTGAATCTTGAATCGTCCACCGACCACGGCGTCCGCCATCCACCGTCTACGAATTCAACTAGTCCATGCGATGAACGTAAACCGTCGACACGTCGATGCAACGTTAACGGTTGATTTCAACTAGTCCGTCCATTCAACGCCCATCCCTAATTATAATCGCAGTTCACCTCCACACGGCCTTGGTACAGGTGCATCGGCGGATGCATTAGTGTGCAGTCATGACTATTGATTACCTTGCCGTGTTAGCGCAAGAAACCTTTTGCATCTTTTAGCGATACCTTCGAAGTACGTTTCAGATAATTCAATTAGCAAGAGGATAATATTTTGCAATTCTAGTAAGCATATAACACTTACCCGGTTAAACAGATGTGAGGTTCTACAGTGACAGACATTTATGTCAAGGCATTGTGAGTAGCCAGGTCGAAGAAAAATGATTTAAAAAGGTAATCTGATTTGATTAAAAATAAACACGATATCGGAATCGATCTTTGTACCTTGTATTGCAAGGCATTGTTGTGTTATATTTAAAACATTGATATCTGTTATTGCGACCTTCGGTTTTGTTGTAATTTTCTTTCTGAAATTCCAGCAGATTTTATCGCTCTAAAATATTGGGCCTGGATCTGAAAACCGAAAGGTTCGATTCGCAACGAAATTTTTGAACATGTAGACCTGCCGTTCAGATTAGTGATGGTCACACCGTTATTTTAAACGGTTACACAACATGTTACATTATTATTATGTTATTTGAGATTTGTCCGCAGTTTAAGGCTTGTGTTGGGTACATGTAATGATGAAAATTATTTGAGTTTATTTTTTACCTTATTGATGTGTAACATCTTTCCTCTCGCTTTCCTGCAATCTGTGGCATTCATTTTGTGAAAAAAGACGGAAATGCGTAACAGGAAATAAGACGCCGGGGAAGCGCGCGCAATTTAATTTGACCAATGAGCGCGCGCGATGGAAAAAAAATCGTTTATAAACAAATCAATGTCCAGCAAGTGCCATCACAGCGAAGACGCACACTTCCAACAGCCAATGTTTCTGATTTTGTATATATGCTTCGCGTCTGGTGTCAAGCGTGTGGATGTTGTGATATATTTTGGCTTATATCTTCGAAACTATCCAATAAATACTTTTTTTTACATTAATGTAAACAATAACTACCTTTAATGATTTACATTATGTAATTTATGTGATTATTTTTAAATATTTATTCAAAGTTTACATACAATATGTACAGTACGGCCACTGTATGATGGCACTTTTGACGTTTAGAATTACATGAAGTTTCGTAATTAACGACAGCTAAACATTGGAGGACAAATGCCATACTTTATTGCGCGAACCCCAGAGTAGTGATGTCCATCAACATTCAATAT
The DNA here is from genome assembly GCA_016648135.1 of Agrypnia vestita. Classification (NCBI taxonomy): domain Eukaryota; kingdom Metazoa; phylum Arthropoda; class Insecta; order Trichoptera; family Phryganeidae; genus Agrypnia; species Agrypnia vestita. Next base: position 5,462 of record JADDOH010014207.1, on the reverse strand, counting down.
GGAATGAACGAAATGATTCAAAATGTTATAGGATATTGATTGCCTGTATAATATGCGTAGAATACGCAGAATAATTATCCAAAATAACACAACAAATCTGACAGATCGATTGTGCCCTCTAAATATGATCTTTTTCTATGGCTTTATTAGAGGGCAAAGAAAACGGCTACAAAACAATGAAATATTTAAGTTTGATGAAATATTTAATGAGATATCTTAAGAATGAAATATTTAAGAACTAGATAAGACATTTGTAAATGTAATATTGAATAAAATTCATGTTTCGTGGTTTGGATATACAGGAAAGCTCGCGCGATGGGGATAAAATCATTAAAAAACCGCGCGAAGCGCCGCGGACCATTATAGAATGGCCGCTATATTGATGGAATTAATGTAAATGTCCTGCCTCGAAGAGGCGAGGAAGCAAAAATACATAAGTATTTTTAAATGTGCCAAATGAATCCTTTTATGTGATATTTTAAAGTAGAAATTAAAATAAATAATGTTTAATCTGAGCCATCATATGGGAGAGAAAATATCTTGGGAGCCCTGCAAAACTCGGCGGCCGCGCCGACCGTTACAAGTCACGCGGGCCAGTGGAAAAAACCGGGTAGGCTACCTGGGTAGGCCGCCAGCCAATATTTTTGAACTCAGATTACGGACGTTACAGACGTCCTAGCAAACTGAAACATTTTTTATAGTGTTCCTCGTGTGAACATCTATGGGAATGATATGTTTTTACATATGGGAAATTGCGCGGGCGCACTTAGTTTGTTGCGGCCCACTTTGGATGCCTATTACGCAATTAATATTTATCTGACATACTTGAAAATATCACCAAAGGATGCGCTTGGTTGAGATCTATATAATGGTATAACTTAGAATCTCGTAAAATCATGTTTACTATTTTTAACCGAATTAAATGTGAATTAATTCTTGAAACTTTTTCGACTGAATTATTTCGTTAATGATTTTAAGTGTGTCACAACACTATTACGATCTGTCAAAAATGCCATCTTAAGATGGCTCGAGTATAAGACGGCACACCACCGCCATCTACGAAAATATATAAAAAACATATAATTGACCAAACACATTTCTAAATAAAAATGCGTAATTAGATATACGGTACCTACCTAGTGCGGCAAAATTCAATAATAAATAGATGCACGTACATTTTCTTTACTTGTATTTACTAATTAATAAATATATAAGTATTAGCTTTTTTAAATTTTGATGTTAATTTCCGTCGCTGCTTAATTGATATGTTTAATTATGAGATGTCGAATGTTACACATAATATGCGACTACTGTAAGGATCGCTCGTTTTTCTATTTATCTATTTACCTCACAGTTTTATTGCATGTTTTTTGGCGCATATTTTTTCGTTTAATTCTTCTGCATAAAGATTATTTTATGCAGAAGCGCAACAATATTCATGGGAAGGATTCTTTTTAGATGGATTTCATATATTCTTCTTCATCGTTTCCCTCTTCTACTTCTTGCTTGTACAAAAGCGCCAGGACGCTCAATCATCGACGGACTCTTTGGAGTTCTTCACATCCATCTCGATTTTTAACCACCAGGATGCTGGTCGACTTTATCATCTTACTGTATTTATTTTTTGACGATCATGTAGATTCTTCATTATGTGACCAGCCATCTCGGCCTGGCTTCCCTCTCAATCGTCGTGTGTCCTGAGGGACGCAACCTCACCCTAACGAAATCGTTCAGATTCCATACTCGTACGAGAAAAATCTAGCAGCGATATGCTTAATTTACAAATGCTTGATTTTTTGACAATAAGCGATTTATTCCGAAAAAAAAATATTGGTATTTATGTGATTCCAACATTCAAAAAGAGAGATGAAGATCAGATCGTTGGAAAGTAGTCATGAATGTATATGGTCTGATTAGTGTTGTTGTAGTGAAATGTGGAGTGAAACCTAATCCATGACAGGAAGCAGAACCTAACCTAACCTGACCTAATCCATGACAGGAAGCAGAAATTGCATTCTATATTTCCATGTTTACACAGGCTACGATGCAATATCACTTTTCAACACCCAACAGTTGTACAGTTATGGCATATAAATCATTTTAAATCAAAATACATATTTTGTTATACATACATGGATCGTAGTGTCGCATCTCCACGACGACTAAGTATTCGAAAATAAATAGCCGTTTATTTGATGTCGAAGCGACACGAATGTCAAAGACATTTCCATCATCACGCAAACCAGTCATTGCGATCTGGAGTTTTGGTAACAATTTGAGTATTTGATGAATATTATAAAAAATAAAAACTAAAAATATTTTAAAAGTTGTTATAAAATAGTTTCTACTAATTTCTTCATCCGAAGAGTTCCCATATAGAATCAAAGCCAATATTTATGTCACAATGAAAGAAATGTCGACATTTGACAGATATCTTATATTTTTGAGCATTGGAATAACAATCTTGCCATATTAAAAATTAAGGCGGTAAGTATTTTTATGTGGACATTTGTTAGAGGACGCGCCCAACAATTCGCGATCAAGTTTTTATTTCACACATTTCTTATTTAAAAATTGATATTGGTTGTTTTCATACTGTGGGATGAATCATTGTTTTATTGCATGTCGGAATGGACAATTCAAGATTATTTTTTATCGACCTGTCTGTTTTTCTTGTCGCAAGTACAAAGCTAAAACTAAAAATAAGCGTAAATTAATGGAGTCAAGTATGAGATAACGATTAATCGTTGTAAATGTATTATGTCTATTTACGTTACTGTGTAAGGTCTATTAGCGTGACTTCAAAAACTGCACGAGAATAAAAAGGTTTTTCATGGAATTTAAAAAATATATATATTTATTAATTAAGATTAGTGATGCAACGTATACTACTTTCACGAATGCGAACACGAATACGAATATCAAGCCTACTATTCTGAGATTTTCTATTTTTACTCCCTTTATATTAACACGTGGCGTCTGCTTGCTTGATCTAAAAAATGAAATCTCAATAATTTACTTCCCGCAAAAAAAAATTGACGTATATAAAAGAAAATATAAATATCGATTTATTTCTTCTTGCGCACCGTATGCATGCGTACGACTTCGACACATTTCCAACCATAGGTACATTCTAACCTCAAATTGAACGTTAAAAATATACTTGCCTGCAGAAAAAATATAATTTACTACTTAAGTAAATATAAATATCGATGTATTTCTTCTTGCGCACTGCATACACGTTTTTAGAGCAAAAATAATAAAGACACTTCGCTGTATATGCGTTCAACTTTGACATATTTCCGGCCATAGGTATATTCTAACTTCAAATTAAACGTCAAAAATATACTTGCCTGCAGAAAAAATAAAAATGACGTAAAAATATACAAATTTTTCTAGCCAACTTAAATGTACGCGTAGTTTTACTTTACAAACCTATTAATTTGTGTTAGAATATTTGCAACTCTACATATATATTTTTTACCTAGAATAGCAATAATAATATAGAGAATAGAAATAACTCCCACTGGTAACTTTTTAAAAAAAATGTCTCTGAAAAATTTTAGCCACCAGTTCGGATAATAAGCCTCATTCTTAAAATAGCAAGATTATTATAATAGTGATTGCTACTCCAATACTAAAAAACATAAGATATCTGTCAAATTTTACATCTTTGTGACGAAAATATTGATTTTAGTTTAATATTTTTTGGAAGAAGAAGTTAGTAGATGTATGTGAAACAAAGTGATTTCTAATAAATTTAACATATTATTAGTACTATATTATATAGTAGTAATATATTATTTGTACTAGTGATGCAACGAATACGAATATTCGTATTCGCCGAATAGTAGATATTTACCGAATATTCGTATTCGCCGAATATCATCACGAATATTAAAAACAAACTATTTATAACTTAACGCAACGCAAATTACGGTTTGGTTATGCACCGTGTATCCGAACACACCTACGCACTCTATTATCGGGAATTCCCCTAATATTGAATGAATGGATTTATTGAGTTCTAAAGTTGTCATTTGTTACTTGTTTCACAGCATAACATGAGTTCTTTCATCTAGTTTCGTTGGGTTATTAATAAGGTTAGGTGCTCATTTCATGTAGTTTTGTTTACATATTGTTCGTTCCATTTTATTTCCGTTGTGTGTAAAAGTTTTAACTCTTACAAAATAATTTCAAATTAAATCTAATAACATGAGGAAAAAGTGATATTTATTTTCGACCGCTGGGAATGTACAAACGGATAAAAGAAATGTGCTTTGAACGAAAATTTGCCGGTGGTAGATTTTAATATTATATCTCTTGTAAAAAAGGAACAGTTGTGTATTATTCGTATTCGTATTACCTTATTGAATTATTCGTATTCGTATTCGCCGAATAGTAGGCTTGATATTCGTATTCGTGAAAGTAGAATTCATTGCATCACTAGAAAAAAAACAAAGATCGCAGCGACCGGTTTGCGTGATAATAGAGATCAGTTTGATATCCGTGTCGCTTCGACATCAAATAAACATGTATTTTTTTAAAACACCCAGACGTCGTGGAGGTGGTCCGACACTGCAATCCATGCAGGTATGTATAGCAAAATATTATTGTACGTATTTGATTTATGTTAATATGCCATTAATGTACAACTGTTGGGTGTCGAAAAGCGATATTGCCACCACAGTCTAGGTCGACATAGAAATAGAAACACAGGATGCATTTTCTGCTTCCCGTTTCGGGTTATTAAAAACAAATGTTTATAAATCCCCTGTGATCCACATTCCCCATACTCAACATGTTACTTTAATTACATGTACCTACAATAGATTTATGACTACTTTCCAAGGGTCTCATCTAAAAGAGCAGTAAAAATTTAAGTACAGTGGAACCTCTCATAACGAGCATAATTTGTCCCAGAATCTTGCTCGTTATGTGAAACACTCGTTAAGCGAGATATAAATCACTGTAAAACACGATAATGCGTTTCATGCCGAAAAAATATTCATTTTTAACGTTATTCAAATAAAATTACATACACACCTACTTGAAAATTGTAAAGGATCGTAACAACCCGGAATGCGATTTCAATTTGAAAAAACAATTCTAAAAAATCGAAACTAGCTTATTATTTACGAATTTATGACAAATAATTTTTTTTTTACTATAAAGCGAGTTTGTGTATTTGGGAAGTATGTTTAGTAGAGACGGCAAGGCTGAGAATGATATCGAAAGGAGAGTAACTGCGGGAAACAAAGTTAATGGTGCACTAAATGCAATTATGTCCAATAAGAATCTGTCAAAAAAAGCAAGACTAGCGGTACATAATGGCGTTCTAGTGCCAACCCTTATGTATGGAAGTGAAGCCTGGAATTGGCAAAAGAGGAATGCGGTTGAAATGCGGTCACTAAGACGCTTGTGTGAAAAATCTTTGGTCGATAGAGTGAGGGATGAACAAA
>JADDOH010014206.1:0-15066 GCA_016648135.1 Agrypnia vestita | reverse complement strand
GGTTCCATGTCACAACAGGAGCACGCGTGGATGATATTCTCTTTTCTTTGGTTATGGATCGCTTTGACACTGAATTTTTATTGATGAAGTGGAGAAAAGACCTGTAATATGGGATCTTCAGTGTGAGGATTACTCAAATATGCCAAGAACCAAGCTTGGCAGGAGTTGGTGGAGATATTTGGAAATGGTGGAAAAAAAGAGTATTTTAGAGAAGTAGGTATTTATTCACCAAAAATGAACTGACAGAACGATATTTATGTTTCTTGCCATGGAACACGGCCGTCGTTAACAAAGTAATGAGCGAATATATCTCTGATATTCAAAGATGGAGAACGGCACCAGAACTGTCAAACTGACGTTTATTTTCGCGCGCACAAATCGCTTATTAACCGTGGCTGTGTGAACAGATGACACAAATCGCGTGTTTTGAAACGCGATTCTGAAACTGAACGATTCCCGCTGTGTCTGAACAAGCACTAAGAGTACATGACTCTATCCCAATTATAATAATTTCGTTGTCTGTCTGTCCGTCCGTACGTCCGTCGATCTGTCTGTATGTCCTCGAAACTTCGTGTGACGTCCGTAAAATTTATATAGTAACTTTTTTTTTGAAATTTAAAAAAAAAATTCCAAATTTGTTTTTCGAATTCAATTTTTCTTTTTAATATATTTTTTTAAATAACTAATAATACCTTATTACTTAGGAACGAGATGTTAAATAGTGATGGGTCCGCTCTATACTCACTACTACAATGTAATCCTACATTACATTGTAGTAGTGAGTACAGAGTGTAGTGAGTACAAAAAAGTTGTGCACACTACAAACTACACACACTTTAAAGTTATTGAAATTACGAGTATATACTTCAAATAGTTCACTTCATTTCAAAGTGAACACTACAAAGTACAACACATACTTCAAATAGTATATTTTTCATGAAATTTTTGAGAAGTCGATATAGATAAATGAAGAAATTTTTGGAAACGGAAACAAACCCCCCCCCCAAACAATATTTTTTTTTAGGTCGCCAAATGTTATTTTGCCGAAAAATCAGTACAATTACTTCACTTAATTAATACTACAATTACTTCATTACTTCACTTCATTAGTACTACAATTTCGTAGCACTACAATTAGTTCACTTCATATACTTTTTACTATAAATGTAGTGTACACTTTGTAGTCTTCAAACTGGTGAAAGTGTGTAGTCTTCATTTTGAAATGTAGTTTTTCCCTTTGCAAATGTAAAAGTACCGTCATTTTTGATGGGTTACAGTTAATTCCATATAAAAGTACAGGGAACATCATAGCATAATGTGGAGACCTGTAATTGGCCGTCTATATAATATCAATGTTTTCTATGCTTCTTTGTTGTGCTGTTCTGTCTTGCATGAATATTAAATAAATAAATAAATAATATAATTATTATTCACAAATTTATGTTATCTAATGGCTGCATTATCTCATTATGTTTCGTTCCACGGATGTGATCTATTATAACGAAATCAGAATTCTTCAAATGGAAAATGTTGTGACCATAAATTAGTTAGTTAAAATGTTGCATATCTTACGTTTTAACTTTGTTCAGAATGGTCTCCCTGTTGACGCTGGACTGCGCTGTCTTCTGACAGAACACTGTGTGATCGTTGAGTTCCTCAAACATACTGAAAATAAGAAATCACCATAAAATTTAAGTAGAACACTTCACCAGAAGCACAAGACATGACTAAAAAAATTCTTAGTGTGGAGTGACTAGCTGCAATTTATTTATTTTTATAACAACTTGAGTTTTAGTGGACCGATTTGAAAAATAAAAGCACCTACATTAATATTTGGTTGACACTAATCATTTAACGTATATTTTATATAATACTATTTTTATAATTTTATTTTAAAGCCAGCAGCTGTCCATACTTATAGCGGGCGTAAGAACCTGTTCAAAAAAAAAATTATGCTTTCCGATGCCATTATTTGTATATGATACATAGATAAATAGTTAAATATGATAAGTCTATATATAAAGAGGTAAAAAATTTATTGTAAAATTATATACCACATTTAGTAGGGATGGGTCGTCCACGTCCGTCCATCAACGAGACAATCAACTAGTTGAATTCGTCAACTAGTTGACGCATCAACTTCGTTACGCGGACGTTCTATCTAAACATCGGGACGATGGTCAACTGTCTACGGTTCGACGCGACGCTGCTCGACGGCTCAACCGTTGGCTATTTTTATTACGTTAATTTTTAAAATTTAAAGAAGTTCGAAGGAATATAGTTTCGGGGAAAGTAAAACCGCTACTTGTGCTTATTTGTAAAAAGAAATATTTTATTATTTATTTGTTTATGCACATTGTAGACTTTTATATATTGTTTTATATACTTCTTTCTATATATAATAAAGAAAGAAGTAGGTATACACAACAATATCAGGTGTAAGCAGTAAAATATTAATATAAACTACATATATAAGCAGTGAAAGTATTGGGTATAAGCATTAAAATATGAATATAAAAATTAAAAATATAAATAAGTACAAAGCAGTAATGTGTGTATAAAAAAATATATTAGGTACATATCATTGCATGTGTACAGGGTTATATGGAAAACATTAATAACCTCGCAGGACTATATTCCTGCCTTGATTATGAGTCGAAAGCTATCATGACCTATATATCAATAGTTATGGAGATATGCGACATCAAAGTTTGAATTTTTTCAATATATCTGACTTATTTTTTGGAAAACGTTGGACTATCACTACACTAACTATCAATTACGAAAAATTCAAACGTTTCAATACAAGTTAAATAAAATGATAAAAACCTTTACATTTATTTATTATTTATAAATTTATAAATAAATACATAATTTAAAAATACTTTACATTTGAGATGTTATCTAGAAATTTATTGAAGAATAAATCTTTCGAAGTCAGGCTTTCACTTTGTGGTGACATTATTAATAAATAAATATATCTGTATTATTTGTCAACTTTAGTTTAAGGCTCAATCTGAGAAAAGGAACATTGTTCCCGAAACATGTAAAAAAATCAATAAAAAGTGGTGTAAACAAAATTATAATAGATTTATTTTTTTATCTATAAAGTTGAAAATAGATCAACTAGTTGACGAATTCAACTAGTTGATCGTCTCGTCGATGGACGGACGTGGACGACCCATCCCTAACATTTAGGAATATTTATTTGTAATAAATTGTTTTAATAATGTAAGTGTGTAGGTTTGGCATTGTTTACATATATTTTGTAGACATCGTATTTTCAGCTTATCAAACAAACGACCACTCCGCTGTCCTGCACATATCGGCTACTAATAGGTCACCATCCAGACTGGCCGCTAAAAACGATTACAGGTAGGTACTACATACACCAAAATAATTTGAGTATTAGGCATAGTTATACTTGATGTACCGGAATATGACGCGAACCAGGTTATTAATTTTGTCCTAGGGCAATACCGAAATCAAAGCGCCCATGTTTCGAAGATCACGCGCCATGTGGTCACAGCCAGGGCAGCCCCGGCATGCTCGACCTTTTGTTCGAGGACGAAATATGTGACCTATTGTTCGGAAAAATAACATTGCGACGGACGATCGTCTTAGGATAGCCCGCCATAAAACATATGAAACAATGAATTAGAAAGTTAGGGTTGCCGAAGACATTAAAAGTGCACGGCCTTTTGTTAGGATGGGCAATACGTTCGCAACCTTTTGTTCTTAAGTAACATCTTGGAAGGGTAAAAACGGTAAACCTTTTCTTGCAGCGGGACGTATATCTCTAACCCCGATTAAACAATAGAAAGAACACCTTGGCCAAATGCGAACACATGGGACAACGGTTTAGAAAGCTGCGTTTGTTAGTGAAGTCGCCATTGTTTTGGGCAAGACATTTTTTAGAAAAACAAGGTAATAATTCCGAAAGTCGTCGCAGTAAACTTACTATTGTCCTCGACAGACAATAGAGATGTTTTAGAAAGCGCTGACATACCGATCCGCCACATGGCGACGCTATCCGCGAGATGTAGGATCGTATAAATCATATTATTAATATAAGGGCGCGAAGATCCCGCAACGCACGACCAGGCGGTCATTATCAATAAGGATAACAGGGGTCAATCAATTAAGAAGGTAGAGGCCGAATTAGAAATTGAGGCAAAGTGGTGAATCATAATATCAATGTAATATGTACCTAATTAATGAGCAACTGATATGTTTAATTTAAGTAAGGTAATGATAATTTAGATAACCCAGGCCACCTCTGCAGGTGGAGGTTACTCGTTTTATATGTAGTTTTCTCATTTATTCTGTATTCTATTGTTAAGGACCGAAATGAACGGGACATTGCAATTTGAAATGATAACGAGATCATCCCGAATTAATCTAACTTGTGGCAAATAATAAAAAATGTATTGATCGGAATAAAAGGAAAAAAACTTGATTGTATTATTGCCGACGATGTTTGATATTGATGTAATATGTAATATATAACGTAATAGAATATTATCTCGTGAAAAGATGTAACACGGTTGACGAGATATAAGATTCCGACTTTTTAGTCTTTTGAAATCTGTCTGCAGAATAAATTTTAGCACACGGGGTTGAAACAAAATAGTTTAATTAATTGCAAATAAGTAAATGCCGTGTTGGAATAAACATTATTATTATTACTTTAGATCGAGGCTTTCATGTCTTATGTTTTCATATATTACATACACCTAGTTGAATAATGTTAATTTGTGAGTTTTAATTATTTTTAAGAATAATGTTAATTTGTCATTAGTTATTCAAGCTCCCAATATTGTGTTTTTTTTTTTATAAAAATTGTAGGTTGTAGGTATATAACCTATCTGTAAACATGCAATTATTGTTTTGATTACTCGTTTAAGCAATATATTTTAAAATAGTTGTTTTAATCTAGTAATAATAAAGCTCAAAATAATTCTTGTTTGGAAAATTTCCAATTGTCTGCCTGGTGGAATGTGGCTTATATAATTTTTTTAGTGTTCTCTATTTTTATTCTTTTCTTATATTCTTATACCCGGGGTGGAAGAAAGCTGATTTGATAAGATAATGATTAGTATAATGAAGGTCCTAAAAAAAAAATGTTTTGCATTCAATCCAGCTTACATATTGAAGTAAGAATTTTCATTATTTAGGTGTAAATAATGTTACATTAATTAATTTACGCCAAGTTTTCTTAATTTTTCTTCTAGTAATAAGGTTTAACATAATTTCTTGAAAAAAAAATGTTTATCGAATTTGATTATGTTAGTATATGTAAGCATTCCTTTCGGGAAAGTGGCGTTGATGCAAATTCATGTACTTTGTAATCCCAAAAGAAATTACAAAGATGTATACAGAACATTAACATTAGGGGACCCGCTTGAAGCATGTATCCCGTGTAAATAAGTTTTTATGTTAATTGATTCACTAAGGAATGCCACGATGTCTGTATAATTTTAGCCCTTTGTTTTGTATCTCTATGTCACATATTGACAAATATGTTTGGTCCAACTAAGAAGTACGATAGCTTGTTTTATTTAAGCTAAAATTAAAAATAAAACTTAGTATCAAGTACACGTTGTCATTGTTAAAGAAAAAAATTAAAAAGAAAAAGAAAGGAAGAGAATATGCGGAGTGGTAAATTTTAAATGTAAATGATAAGGATTGACCTGTAATGATGTAATGTATAAATAACGTTAAATCAATGTTAATGATAAGGATTGACCTATAACGATGTAATGTATAAATAACGTTAAATATTGGGAGGCCTACTGTAAGAATCAAACCGACGACTTAATGATAAGATTAATATTGTAATGCATACTCAAGGAATTTTACTGTGATCTAATGAAACCCTGCGTCAATCCTATGTAATTAGTCAATAATGGTAGAAATAACTGGTCGATAAAAATATGTCTGGCGTGTCGATTTAATTAAGTATGTATATGTAAGCAGTTTTATTTTGGGTAATGTTGGGTAAAGTGTTGATGCGAATTTGTGTTTTCAATTTTCCGCCTTTGCCAATTTGTACTGTAATATTTTCCTTAAGTTTAATTCATTTTGCAATGTGTTTTGGTGACGGGATAGGGATATGAACAGTGAACAAAGCGTTCGTGAAATAACAAAGTGTTTAGGCCTACAGACCAGAAAAGCATCGAGATTAGCCGCAAACTGGGAGAACAATAGGGGGCGGAACGGAGGCAACATTGGGTTCAGTAACCAATAGCGTCAATCGGGACCTGGAGAGACGAATGAACGATGGAGGCGGACATCAAAGGAGCCACTCGGCAGAAGACCAACTGGAGGCTTCCCCTCGAGTCCCCGCGACCACACCCTGGGTCGCCGGAGAGAGAATATAAGGCGAAACCAGCCGCCAAGAAGGCAGTTGAGTTAGGAGTTGAGTTGAGAGGAGTGATGAGTTGAAGTTAGAAGCAGGAGGTGGAGAAACCAGGAACTCTAGCCTGACCCGTAAAATCGGTCCGGCCGAATACCCTGGTAACTCTCGAAGAAAGTAAGTCCGAACGGTAGCGACCACCGAATCGGCATCGCTACGCCAGAAACGACGTATCAGAAACCGCGACGCACAGTGTACCGTCGCGACGCCCAGTGACAAAAGAAGCGACGCCCCGCTGCCGACCGCCACGACGCCGACGTCAGAAGCCGCCGACGTAGCCTGCACAGTCAGAGGACGACGCCGACGCCAGAAGCCGCCGCCCACCACGAAGCAGCACGAAGAAGACACCTGCCGAACTCTCCGAAACAGGTTACCCCGATATAAAGACTTTTTCTCCGCCCACCTGGTTCTACCGAAGTGTTAATTTAATCTCGTCACCATCCATTTTAGCAGTAAGATCAGATTTTTTATGTGTTTTGTCCTTTTTCTTTCTTTGTTTATAATTTTGTCCTCTCTCTCTAAATTAGGGTTCATGTAATTTTTAAATTAGTAACCACTTTGCTGCGTCGTATGTAAGTTAAGATTAATGTTTCATGTAATTTAATTTGCTACAGTGCCCAATATAGAGACTTGTAAAATTGTTTCGATTTTATTATTTTTATATCCCTTCACCCGCCTCGAGATATCAGTGTCCTAGTCAGTCACCTGACGTTTTGATTGTACCTAGGGGAGGGCGTAACCGCCGGCATACGTAGATCTGAGATCTCCCGGCCGGTTTACCACACCGTGATTTTATATCACCTCTGACCCCCTCAGACCTTACCCCCCCTACTCTGAACTCCGGTATATCAAGTGGCGCCCAACGCGGGGCTCGTGCGTATAAAGCACGCCGGAAAAGGGTTTTCTAGCGGATCCCACCCTGAGATTTAGATTAAAGACACTGATATCAAGCGAGTGAAACGAGGGATAATAGAATCGAGCTAATCGGTTGGTACTTCAACCTTAAAGTACCTGGCGCCCACAGACCTAATTAATCGAGCCTAATAACTTACCCGGTCGGTACCATATGATAAACTTGTGTGTGACGAATCGTGCACCTAACCATGGGGTTCCGTAAAGAAATAAAATCGTGCGCGGAAAGGGAACAATTTCGCCAACCGCCACAAGTAGGAATATGTTACTATGTAATTTTCCTGCAGACGATTTTTGTCGCGATAAGGCTCGCGGCGCGAGTAGAACCGCGGATTTCACGAAGGGCGGATAGCGTTGTACAGTCGGCGAATCTTTTCGCGGTTTTGATATGTCCGGGGAGACAACCGGATACCAAGATATTATTTTACCGGGGCACCAAAATGAAGACATTATAGTAAGAATAGATCTAAATTAGAGTACGGACGATTATAGCAGCAGTTCTTCTCCCGGAAACACTTTTAATGTTTTTCTCGTTTATATAAGTTAGAATTGAGTGGAAATATTAGAAATTAGTTAACACGTAAGAATAAAATATATTCCGATAGATTATCGAAATGACAGCGGTGTGCCGACAGTCAAACCATTTTGGTTTCATCCCGGACAATGGGCGCCGGGAAAGGTTGTTTTATGATGCACTCGAGCTAGGAATAGTAAATAGCGGGTCAATGGCCCCAGGCGCCGATAATCCCCATAACATTGTTACTTAATTAGGAGGGGCCGACCGAGTACTTCAAAAATGTATATTTAGGTCGAGTTTACGGTCGCTGACGATAATGAGTTTAGTGTAGGTCCTAATGTGCCCACTCATTGAGGACAACTGGTAATGTTTTACGGCCTCTGGGTGTACGTAAATAATGATTGTAGTCATAGTAAGAAAGGGAGATTCAGAGTATTTTTTTTCTCTCTCGTTATCGTACACTTGAATATAGAGTAGGCGCCACTTTCTATTTTACCGTTTTTTTTTTATTCGTCGTTTAAGATTTACTATCGGACCGGAAGTGGGTTAAGTACCAAGCGATGCGTAGTTCGGAATTCGCGATAAATAGGATACGAGGTGGCCGAGGCGACGATGTAGGCATTATTTGTTTTTTTTTTAAATGTTCATAATTCTCCTTGTCCAAAACCGGTCTCAGTGCGAGGCGCGTTAGTGCGGCGTGTGTTTTTTTTTTCTCGTATGTGTTGTGGCGCCGGAATATGCAGCGGGCGTAGAACAGAGTCCAGCAAGGCTAGAGCGCTGAATGCGGACGCAGGGATGACGAAGTAGGACGAGGCGAGACGAGCGTGAGACGACGGAGGACCCAGGCAGCGGTCACGAGCACGGTTCCATCATCGGCAGGGCGCCGATATGGATGCATAAGGGGGAGACGACGAAGGAAACCGCCGGAGCACAAGGGCGTGTTAGGCGAGGAAGGACCCGAAAGGGGGGTCGCGGGCGCGGACCCCATCGTCGGCAGGGCGCCGACATGGACCCGCCGGAGTGAAGTGAGAAAAGAGCGAGGAGGGCTGCATAGGAAAACGCACACATACACACACGCACGCACGCAAGTAATAACCGGAAGGGAGATGAGTGACACCGGAAGCCAGAAGGCTGGAGATTTTTTTTCCGTTTTCCCTGTTCCCCAATATAGTTTGATAACCCCTAGGTCAGGAGACAGTCCGAGATATTTTTTTTTGTTTTTGTCGCCTTGGCTCTTCGCGCGGAACGATAGGTTAGGTCGCTGGGCTAATGCTGAAGAGGGAGTGCTAGCGACCACCAAACGCACATCAGGTGGCCTAATAATAACCGGTTCGCGTCAACTCGGGGGGGTGCGTGTTGACGTACCGGAATATGACGCGAACCAGGTTATTAATTTTGTCCTAGGGCAATACCGAAATCAAAGCGCCCATGTTTCGAAGATCACGCGCCATGTGGTCACAGCCAGGGCAGCCCCGGCATGCTCGACCTTTTGTTCGAGGACGAAATATGTGACCTATTGTTCAAAAAAATAACATTGCGACGGACGATCGTCTTAGGATAGCCCGCCATAAAACATATGAAACAATGAATTAGAAAGTTAGGGTTGCCGAGGGCGTTGGGCATCGCCGAAGACATTAATAGTGCACGGCCTTTTGTTAGGATGGACAATACGTTCGCAACCTTTTGTTCTTAAGTAACATCTTGGAAGGGTAAAAACGGTAAACCTTTTCTTGCAGCGGGACGTATATCTCTAACCCCGATTAAACAATAGAAAGAACATCTTGGCCAAATGCGAACACATGGGACAACGGTTTAGAAAGCTGCGTTTGTTAGAGAAGTCGCCATTGTTTTGGGAAAGACATTTTTTTAGAAAAACAAGATAATAATTCCGAAAGTCGTCGCAGTAAACTTACTATTGTCTCGACAGACAATAGAGATGTTTTAGAAAGCGCTGACATACCGACCACATGGCGACACTATCCGCGAGATGTAGGATCGTATAAATCATATTATTAATATAAGGGCGCGAAGATCCCGCAACGCACGACCAGGCGGTCATTATCAATAAAGATAACAGGGGTCAATCAATTAAGAAGGTAGAGGCCGAATTAGAAATTGAGGCAAAGTGGTGAATCATAATATCAATGTAATATGTACCTAATTAATGAGCAACTGATATGTTTAATTTAAGTAAGGTAATGATAATTTAGATAACCCAGGCCACCTCTGCAGGTGGAGGTTACTCGTTTTATATGTAGCTAAGGACCGAAATGAACGGGACATTGCAATTTGAAATGATAACGAGATCATCCCGAATTAATCTAACTTGTGGCAAATAATAAAAAATGTATTGATCGGAATAAAAGGAAAAAAACTTGATTGTATTATTGCCGACGATGTTTGATATTGATGTAATATGTAATATACAACGTAATAGAATATTATCTCGTGAAAAGATGTAACACGGTTGACGGGATATAAGATTCCGACCTTTTAGTCTTTTGAAATCTGTCTGCAGAATGAATTTTAGCACACGGGGTTGAAACAAAATAGTTTAATTAATTGCAAATAAGTAAATGCCGTGTTGGAATAAACATTAATATTACTTTAGATCGAGGCTTTCATGTCTTATGTTTTCATGTATTACACCTAGTTGAATAATGTTAATTTGTGAGTTTTAATTATTTTTAAGAATAATGTTAATTTGTCATTAGTTATTCAAGCCCCCAATATTGTATTTTTTTTCATACAAATTTGTAGGTTGTAGGTATATAACCTATCTGTAAACATGCAATTATTGTTTTGATTACTCGTTTAAGCAATATAATTTGTCGGTCTATTTTAAAATAGTTGTTTTAATCTAGTAATAATAAAGCTCAAAATAATTCTTGTTTGGAAAATTTTCAATTGTCTGCCGGGTGGAATGTGGCTTATATAATTTTTTAGTGTTCTCTATTTTTATTCTTTTCCTATATTCTTATACCAGGGGTGGAAGAAAGCTGATTTGATAAGATAATGATTAGTATAATGAAAGTCCAAAAAAAAAATGTTTTGCATTCAATCCAGCTTACATATTGAAGTAAGAATTTTCATTATTTAGGTGTAAATAATGTTATATTATTTAATTTACGCCAAGTTTTCTTAATTGTTCTTCTAGCAATAAGGTTTAACATAATTTCTTGAAAAAAAAAATGTTTATCGAATTTGATTATGTTAGTATATGTAAGCATTCCTTTCGGGAAAGTGGCGTTGATGCAAATTCATGTACTTTGTAATCCCAAAAGAAATTACAAAGATGTATACAGAACATTAACATTAGGGGACCCGCTTGAAGCATGTATCCCATGTAAATAAGTTTTTATGTTAATTGATTCACTAAGAAATGCCACGATGTCTGTATAATTTTAGCCCTTTGTTTTGTATCTCTATGTCACATATTGACAAATATGTTTGGTCCAACTAAGAAGTACGATAGCTTGTTTTATTTAAGCTAAAATTAAAAATAAAACTAAGTATCAAGTACATGTTGTCATTGTTAAAGAAAAAAAAATTAAAAAGAAAAATAAAGGAAGAGAATATGCGGAGTGGTAAATTTTAAATACCGTCCGGTGTATCATATATAAAAGAAAAACAAATAATAATGATTTTGTGGAGGTATCGAAGATAATCAATGTAAAATGATAAGGATTGACCTGTAATGTTGTAATGTATAAATAACGTTAAATATTGAGAGGCCTACTGTAAGAATCAAACCGACGACTTAATAATAAGATTAATATTGTAATGCATACTCAAGGAATTTTACTGTGATCTAATGAAACCCTGCGTCAATCCCATGTAATTAGTCAATAATGGTAGAAATAACTGCTCGATAAAAATATGTCTGGCGTGTCGATTTAATTAAGTATGTATATGTAAGCAGTTTTATTTTTGGGTAATGTTGGGTAAAGTGTTGATGCGGATTTGTGTTTTCAATTTTCCGCCTTTGCCAATTTGTACTGTAGTATTTTCCTTAAGTTTAATTCATTTTGCAATGTGTTTTGGTGACGGGATAGGGATATGAACAGTGAACAAAGCGTTCGTGAAATAACAAAGTGTTTAGGCCTACATACCAGAAAAGCATCGAGATTAGCCGCAAACTGGGAGAACAATAGGGGGCGTAACATATGCGACGCCGGGTCCCGTAACCAGTAACGTCCATCGGGGCCTGGGATGGACCCAGAGGAAGCCAATGGACGACGAGGGTGGATCAAGAGCGGCCCGACCGGGAGACGGTCTACATCATCCGGACCAATAGGGAGCTAAGGGATGCCCCCTTTCCACCGTCGGTCACGCCTCAGGCCGGCGAGAAGAGAATATAAGGCGAAACCAGCCGCCGAGAAAGCAGTGGAAGTTGGAGTTAGGAGTTGAAGTTAGAAGCTGAAGGTGGAGAGACCAGGAACTCTAGCCTGACCCGTAAAATCGGTCCGGCCGAATACCCTGGTAACTCTCGAAGAAAGTAAGTCCGAACGGTAGCGACCACCGAATCGGCATCGCGACGCCAGAAACGACGTATCAGAAACCGCGACGCACAGTGTACCGCCGCGACGCCCAGTGACAAAAGGACCGACGCCCCGCTGACGACCGCCACGACGCCGACGTCAGAAGCCGCCGACGTAGCCTGCACAGTCAGAGGACGACGCCGACGCCAGAAGCCGCCGCCCACCACGAAGCAGCACGAAGAAGACACCTGCCGAACTCTCCGAAACAGGTTACCCCGATCTAAAGACTTTTTCTCCGCCCACCTGGTTCTACCGAAGTGTTAATTTAATCTCGTCACCATCCATTTTAGCAGTAAGATCAGATTTTTTATGTGTTTTGTCTTTTTTTCTTTCTTTGTTTATAATTTTGTCCTCTCCCTCTAAATTAGGGTTCATGTAATTTTTAAATTAGTAACCACTTTGCTGCGTCGTATGTAAGTTAAGATTAATGTTTCATGTAAATTAATCTGCTACAGTGCCCAATATAGAAACTTGTAAAATTGTTTCGATTTTATTATTTTTATATCCCTTCACCCGCCTCGAGATATCAGTGTCCTAGTCAGTCACCTGACGTTTTGATTGTACCTAGGGGAGGGCGTAACCGCCGGCATACGTAGATCTGAGATCTCCCGGCTGGTTTACCGCACCGTGATTTTTATATCACCCCTCTGACCCCTCAGACCTTACCCCCCCCTAACTCCGGTATATCATGCCGATTCAGAAATACCTGAAGAAATTGTATAATAGTAAAATAAAAAACTTTAGTATGGGAAAGTCATTATAACTGCATGGCAGCACTAACTTGAAGCGGCGGCAATACGCATAGATAACATAATAATACGTCAATGAACAAAATCAAACGGTATAATTGGCGCTTTTAGACGTTGTCCTCTTCAAAAAACATGTGCATGTTGAAGATTATTTCCCGAACACCGCTTTTAATGGTTTTTGGCATGGTGACAATCTAAAATTTTCTTAAAAAACTATCGAAACAGTCATGAACCCCTCCGTAAACAAAGTCTGTCAAAGGTCTGTCCACAGAATATAGACCAAAGGTCTGTCAGCTGTAGAGAATCCAATATGGCGTCGTTAGTTCCAAATTTGGCCATTCTTCAGACACGTCACCGACGACCATAGAACATAGAATAACCATAGAATTATAGATGGCCATACGTCACATCAGCAAATTTTGCTCTGAAAATGGCATTATTTTGATTGTTCTTTTTCTGAATGCGACGCATTTACTCCAGCCAATGGTTGTCGCAGTTTTAAGAACCTTTAAGGGAGCATGGAAAGTTGCAGAGCGTTCTTGGCGGTTGCAAAATGGTAATTCGCCCATTTCACGCAAAGTGAATTTTTGTCCTTTGTTAAACGAAGTATTAAAGAATACGTTAGTACCTGCAATATTTCAAAATGGGTTTCGTAAGTGTGGACTAATACCACAGTATACTGAGAACAGTAATACGTCTTTAATACGTCTTCATACAAACTGGCCGCTACCCATTAGAATGTGTGCGTGCGTGCTCGGCGCCGTGTACGCACGCACTGTGACGCACACATTGACATAAAATATGGGGGCATAAGGCGGCAGCAGTAAGGCCCGGTTGTTTCAAGTTCGATCAAAGTAAGCGGAAATCCTGGCTTAAACTGAGCTTAACCTCAAGGTCACGCGAAATCTCGAAGAATTGAGTTGTTTCAAATTAAAAATCTGTTAAAATCGGATTAAGGGTGTTGCAATTGTGTAAAATAAAAATCATAGACAAATGAACGCCAAAATAATTTTGCATATGGCAACACATAATTTAAATTTTATTTGACAGCATTTGACAGCAAGCAGATCAAACCAGATGTTTTGAAACATGTCATCAACAATGCTGTTTTACTGAAGATTTCCACAAGAAGATGAAAGGAGACTAGTGGGCCGCATTACGCAACTAATTTAATGTTTTGTTGCTTTGTTCCCGCCTAAATGCATACTGTCCAACAGATTTTCGAGAATACGGTGAAAAGCGCCAGGAAGGTTAGTTATTGACGAAATTAAATGTTATCTTACCTATTTAGTGTTTGCAAGAACAATATGTTTTTATTTGATCTGTATTGTATTTCTTTAGTTTTTCTGTTTATAACCTTTTCTTTGTTTGCAGGTAATAAGAAAAGTGAATCCAAAGCCTACGACTGTATGCAGAATAAATTATATGTGGTTCAGTTAGATATTTTCAAAACCCAACTATCTAAAGAATCGGCAGGAAATTCACGAAGTTGTTTTGGAAAGGCATAATGCCAAAAGAGATCTGGCTTAATTTTATTACAAGTTGTATTTTTTATTAAAATATTCATTTTTCCGTTAATAGGTAGGTATATAAAATACAATAAAATAAAAGAATTTCATACACCGAATATATTGTTTTATTACTATTATTCCGCGGACGTCCTCTGCTTCTGCTGCCTTCGACAAACAATTTTCCTTACCATTCTTTCTTTGCTCATCAGTTCCACATACCAAACTATGCGTCAATATTGGTAAATAACATCGAAGTTCGTAGTCCAGTGGCCATGTCACTGGCTCTGCATATTGAGAATTCCGGGTTCGATTCCCGGTGAGGTCGCAATACATCTCTCTGATTTCTTTAAAATCTAGGTGTTCTTGTCGGACCGCAATTAAAAATTGGGCCTTCAGGCCCATTGTAGCATTAAAAATT
>JADDOH010014205.1:0-14301 GCA_016648135.1 Agrypnia vestita | reverse complement strand
CTAATAAGCCAATGAGAGAAAAACCTCATTCTTATAAATAATTTTATTAGGTATTTTTAGCACTCAAATATTCAGAGATTTAGGTCACTTTCTAAAATTATGGTTGTTGCTCCATGAGTGAATCTATTACAGCACCTCTCGAGAAAAAAAGTGTATTGAAACGCCAGTAGGTTCTGCGGGGTGCGTGTTAACGTATCAATGATCGTGGTTAGTTCCGTCGTAAGTGGAGAATTGCGAAGTACTCGGGCAGGTAATTTATTCTACCATTGTTCTCTCGCGGACGCTAATCATAGCTATTAGACACGCATTAATGCACGGTAGTTTTTTTTTTGTAATCCAATTAATATGACGAAAATTTAAATACCTACCTAACTAGATGACGAGCTCAATATCACTTTTTTTTATTATTAGAATTTAGTATATAATTTAACATTTCAGGTATAGGAAATATTTATTTTACTGTCTCTATGAGAGTCAGAAGTCTCGTGTATAGAAAAGGAGTGCAGGTACAAGATATAAATATGCATCTTAAAACAGTTTCATGATTATATTATGTGTCTAGTAGGTGTTTGTATGTACCTATGTTTTTTGGTTTCAATAGGCATGATGACAGTATTAAAGAATTTAAGATTAAGTGATTTTAGAGAAGAAAATATTTTGAAAGGATTCTAAAAAATGATCCAGTTTTAATATACACATTGAGATTAATAAGATTTTCAATAAAATAAAAGTATAATGTTGTGCAATCCGCCATTTTAACTGAAACATCGGTCAGAGCGAATGACGCCACGCCTCAGTACCCATCACCGTGTCTTTGAACCGTTGCCATAGACACAATGACATGTTTACTGCGGCTTGACGTCACGTAGACGAAATGACAGCTGTGGGCGTTTTTGTGAGAAATTAAAAATATGTAGATGAAAATGCAATTATTTGCGTAAAAACTTAGTTTATTACTGAAATAATGTTATTTTCGGTAATAGTAGACGTGTACCTACATATAGAATGTTATTTCAAAATTTGTCATCATGCCTATTATAATTTTTTCTGATCTGTTATTTTTCTGATCGTTTGGGGGCGAATATTAAAGAGTTTAATACCAAGAAAACTAAAATAATTTTATGTACTGGATCTTGTAGATCAAAAATCGATTCTTGTGTTTAATGTATTTTTAATTTAAAAAATTTGGATTATTGATTTTTTTGAATATCTATTATTTATGATACTTTGAATTCTTTTTATAATTGGGCACTTGGGTAATCATTTTTCTTCTTCAGAATTATTTTAATAATCATTTTTTGGGTCGTCTCTAATTTTGACATAGTGGTTATATGTGCCCCTCCCCATCCGATAATACCATACTGTAATTGGAATTGAACAAAAGCTTAATATATTATTTTAAGATTTTTCGTTTATAGTATATTTCTATGTCTCAAAAATATGTAGGCAGTTTTTTAAATATTGTTGTTAAGATCACATATTTGTTTTTTCCACTTGAGGTTATTGTCTATTATGATTAATCACTTAATTTGATTAGTGGATTAGATAACGGATAGGATGTCTCACTTTTGTTATGCGTGTACACTTTTGAAGCTTGTCTTGACACTCGATTAACTGAATGAATGTAGCAGAATTGGGCGCAGAGTGAGCTGTCATTCGTTGCCCATTCAAATTTCTACCTATTACAGGAAACAAATTGATACATACCGATCTTTTCTGTTGTACCTTCGAAAGAAAAGTTTTATCTATAAGCGCGCATCATGATGGTGCATATTTGTGGATGAGCTTAAGTGCAGAAATTAGAAAAAGTTTTTTTTTACAAAGATTTTATCATTATATTTGACTTGTTTTAAAGTTGCTGAATTTTAAATAATCGATATAAATTACTTTTGTGATGGTCTAAAGTCAAAAAAAGATAGGTCAGAATATTAAAAAAAAAACAATATTTGATGTCAAATATATATTGACATTTCACCCAAAGTGTAAAGATCATTTTCTATTCAAAAATGAAACAAAATCAAACAAAATTGAAAAAAGAAGACTGCCCAGAAGTATAAGCTACTAGCTAGGAGACACCCTATACATATATCACGCTGTTTCTCCGAAGGAGTAGGCAGAGAAGATAGAACGCATGATTCTCATGCATGCTCTACGGTTGTTGAAGCTTCCAATAGAAAAATTTAAGAAGAATCGTATACTTCACGGACAGTTGTTACAATACTCAAGATATATAATAGATGTCTCACAGAGACGAAGTTATATTTTTATATGGGATAGTAGGTATGTAGGTCTTTTTACGTATATATAGGGCTTTCGACCTATCGCAAGGCTGGCTTAAGTGATCACTGTACACAATGTAACGTGCACCATTTCCAGCCGTTATAGACTACCGCATCTATCAAATTTTTGGAAGTTGTATGTATGTTTAACTTACGCAACTTGTTTCGTTAGTCCGAAGCTTTAATAATTAAAAAAATATCGCTTCGTCTCTGTGAGAAATCTGTAATATATCTTGAATAATGATGTCCCCTTTGTGATAAAATCCAGCATTGTGTTCTTGAAAAACTTGGACATACGTACTATAAATATTCTGAAAAAAATACCTACTCATATTTTTAAAAATTATCCGAGAAATTCTCCCTTAAAAGTATTTAACTTTCTTGATTTCACTCACAAAGACGCTTAGAAATATCCATTTTCTAAGCAGCATCCCTCGCCGGCCGCCCTCCCCTGTCGTCACCCCCCCCCCCTCCCCTCCCCCGACCCCCTCTCCCCACCCCCCCGGGCAGGCAGGGAACCATCAATCACTGGCGAAGCGCGACACTGCAATTCTCGACGTTTCCCCCCACCGGTTTCGGAGAGTATTTTGTGTTTCCCACGTCACAGCGGCAACGTTGGAAGGACGTCATTTTCTTTATGATTTAAATTAATATTATACAGCTTACTATCAGAATATGCAAAAAAAGAACGAGAATAGACTAATTGCAGTAGAAATGCAGTCGCTTGGGCGTAGGTACATGTGGAAAATCTTTATTTTGTAACGAATCCGATTGTTCGAATCCCTTGTAATATGTCACTCTAGGATTATCTACAATATTTGAGAGATGCCTGGAATAGTGACGGGAACCTTCTTGCAAACACTAGAAATGTAAAGAATGTTCTGCAGGATTCGAAAAACCAACGTGTTTCGTATAAATACCGAGGCCAATGCCGCGGCGATTCAATGTTATTTTGACGTTTCTACCGGTGCAATATTATCGGCAAACCGTAGCGATAACAGTGTTATCATCGCGCGTTGTAAACCAAGCGAGAGATAATTAAGTAGAATGCATACTTTGAACAAAATTTGCTGTGTAAGTGTTACCCAGCGATAATAAATTGTTCATAGACGAATGATAAATTGCGAAATAGTATAAATGAAAGAATAGTCTATTAATTAAATTCGTGTTCAGTGACTTTGCTAATTTATTAATATAGTTAATCACTTATTAATAAATCGCTTATTAATTTCCGGTGTTTTCATTTGTCTGCTAACGCCATGTTCTGTGACACTACACAAAGAGTAGGAAATGAATGAATCAGAAGCAAATATGCTGGTTGCAGCATAGAAGAGAAAAAATGCGTCAGAAATAGAAGCAAAGGGCGTACGCGAAAGATCTGTCTTAACCAGATAAACCAAAAAAAAAAACTGTCAACAGCAACAGCAACGGAGGGAAAATATCACTTTTGTTACCCACCAAGTCCTAAGGAAGATGTTAGCGAAATTTGGCTAAGATCGGTTAAAAAGCGTAGAACAAGCCCTTTTTAAGATTCCTTCAAAATACCGAAATGCAAAATAAAACAATACAACATATTGTAATAAGCAACGATATATCTTTGTAATGGTAGGGTCAAGAGTTACAATATTTTAACACATAAAAATATGGGTTTTCTTTATTATATTCAGTATGTACTTAACTCATTTTCGACCAAAATTGGAGTTGCAATGTTTTAGCTTTAAGCTTTTCGCTTTGCACCTTGTAGCTATCTTAATCTGGTACTTACGCTTTCTTTATTTCCGGTATTCAAATGATCCAAATGAGTGATAATTAGGTGTATAATTTTTGTCTACTAATGTATCCACTTGATAGTACACCAAAAAAGATTGACTGTAATTAATTAATTAACATTATTATTATGAAAACTTTTCAGAAAATATTTATGAAAATTTATTACGCTTGTACAATGTCACATCGTTCTTTCGAAAAAAGCATTTACTTCATGCCCGGTCGCTTCTTTCTTCGCAATCTTTCCCGCCCTAGGGGGCCCCCGGCGTATCAGACGCCAGGGGCGGCCGGGGAGCCCCGGGCGGGCGGGGGCTGGGCGGGTGGCGATCCATCGAGCACTCTAAATTTGGAAAAATTGTCAATTTTGTTTTCTCATTTTTCGTCATCTTCCGGAGTGAGATGGGAATAGCCTCGCGAAATTTGGGATGACGTATTGTTTTATTATTGACGCCAGCTAATATTATTATTGATATCATCGCCCAGTAAACTCTTAGCGTACTGTGATGACGTACAGGCGCAGGTGACAGGTGAAGGAAGTTAAATTTGAAATCATACACTTCCGGTGTCTATCAAATTGGCGCCTATTTACTTATGTACTGCAGGATGCTACGTAATTCGTAATTTCATTATGTGAATTCATAACTGTATTTAGGTACTACTTTATTTAACGTTATGTAATAAGATATTTTCATGCCATTGTTTTCTTATAAAATTTTAATTTTAATTCAATTTTCGATACAAATTATTGTGCTAAATAGTGTATATTAATATGGTTGTGGTGTGTAGTGTTGTTTACATGCTGTGCGCATGTAAATGGTGTGCTGAATTTATATGCGATGGTCCTGGTGAAGAGACGGATACGTCTTGAAACCGGTCGACAAAAAATTTGGTCATACACTAACATAACCAACTTTTGTTATAATGCTAGGCATTTGATAAATCGCAAAACAGTATTACAATAAATATTGCTATGAGAGTTGGTTTTAACAAAATAGAATAATTTAAAGCTTTTACCAAGACTTGAAAGAGAGTAATTAATATTAAGCTTTAAAAAAAATATTTACCTGACGTAGTATTTTTTCAGAATAAAATAATATAAAGAATTTCAACAATAGAATATTTTAACTTTACTTAGGTATCGCACGCAAACTCATTTTAGTATTTTTGTTGAATAGAAAAGAATCAATTTTACAAATTAACAACACAAGGTATAAAAAATCATGCAAAAAAAAACAAAAACTAAATTTCATCCTTTCACCATACACCTGCATCTTCATCATCATCACTCATAACTATTGGTTCTACAATCTCTGGTGTGTCATGCCCTTATCGAGAGATTTAGTGATCTGTGTTTAGAGATGAGAATTTATTGAAATATCTACATATATTTGAAATGCAAATACAAAATATCTATTTTTATTTTGTATTTGAAATATATTTTTTCAATATGCTTTTTCTATTTTATTTAAAATATTTTAATAAACATATTTTGTATTTGAAAAATACAAAATGCTTATCTTTTATTTTTTATTTCATACTTCGTACCTTTAACACATTTAATTTCTTGTAAAATTAATTTTTTATGGCACCTATCGTAAGTCAATATTGAGAACAACTCTCTTCTGTAGCTAGTGATAATGCCAACATACAATAGATCTGGAAATACTTAAAAGATAACGACAATAGTGAAAAAACTTTTCCTCAAATGTAATAAGTACATGTTTAGAAGGGGCGTGCAGTGGGAACAAGAAGCATGACTTTTTCCTAATCATTTATTTTAAAAAGAAACCGAAATAAGAGATATATCTCGTAATATTCAAATCACAAAAATTAACATTTTATTCAGATTTTAATATTTCATAATATTCTACCAGATAAATTTTTAATTTAGATATGTTTTTCCCAAATATACGGTTAAATAAAAGTCATGCTGCTTGTTCCCACTGCACGCGCCTGATGTTTAGCAAGTTCTGCTCCTGTTGAACAACTATTTAATTTGGTGAAATGACAGTGAGACCATATAGTTTCCCCTTACGAAAAAGTTCCCGTCGATTCCAGATTGTTCCAAAGTGTTATGGAGTGTTCGAGAGATTTAAATAGTGCTTAATTCCACAGGATTTTATCATCTCGTTACAATATTATAAGTGCCTATTCACTTATATCGCTAATAACTTGTGGTGTATTAACAATGATGTTTTCATCACCATGACATGGAAGGTTTTTTCAATTACCTATGACATGATTATTATTATTATCGAGCGTGCCGTTATAAAAACAACATTATTGAAATCCGACAGTAAGTTGAAGTGTTTTGAGTTTTTGTTAAACCTTTAATAAAAAATATTCTTATTTTTAGAATAGCCTGGATGTAGCTGTGGAAGTATGGCTCATCTTTTAGTGCTCGTGAGATTTTTTCAAAGCTTCACGTAAGCCTTTAAAAATAAAAATGAATTATATTATATCAGTTTCAAGAAAAATCAATAAATCAAGTTTTTTGAAGTCATTTCCAACAAAATTATTAATATTCTTGCATTGCACAAGGCTTGTAGGTAATCCAATGCAATTATTTTATTTTATTGATTTAAAATTTCACTAGTATCAAGGAAGGTAAAAATAATATTATGATTAACTTTTAGAAATGGAAAATATAATTTTGTTAAGGTTTTTATTCTTTTATTTGACTTGTATTGAAATGAATAATTTTTTCACTATCGATATAAGTTACTGTAATGATGGATAAACATTTTACAAAAAATAAATCAGAAATATTAAAAAAAAATGCAAAAATTGATATTGCATATCTCCTTTGCTGTTGATATAAGGTCATGGTTGCTTGAATATTTTCGATTCATAATATAACGTATAACACAACGATTAAACATCGAAAGCATTACAAAAATCGAAACACTCAAAATCATTCACAGACTAGCAATTGGCGAAATACAAGACGAAGACATAAAATTAGACAAAATACACGAAAAACACCAACACAACACTAGAATGGCTCAAAACTATCACATAACACACGCCAAAACAAAAACAGAACAATCCCGACTAATTTTCAATGTACTAAAACTATACAATGACCTGCCACAACAGACCAAACAACTGACCACTGACAAATTCAAAACAAATGTGACAAAAATATTAAAACTCAGCCAACTATAAAAAAAT
The DNA here is from genome assembly GCA_016648135.1 of Agrypnia vestita. Taxonomy (NCBI): domain Eukaryota; kingdom Metazoa; phylum Arthropoda; class Insecta; order Trichoptera; family Phryganeidae; genus Agrypnia; species Agrypnia vestita. The sequence goes on along the minus strand of JADDOH010014205.1, from coordinate 7,081 downwards.
GACTTTGTATCTAAATTATATTATTATATTTTCTTATATTGAATCATGTAAAAATGTTACCCATAAACCTCTTAGGTTTCCACTACCTTTTAAATAAAAAAATATAAAAAGGCAGGAATCCGCCTGTAAAGTATTGTGGACTAGCTCATATATATTTAATAACATCTAAATGTATCTTTAAATAATTAGTAGGTACATATCGCTTAATTAACAATTTTTCAGACAATTTCGTTATTTTTTAAAACTGACAAGGACAATGTCTGCATGCTTCGACGATGATTTATAATAAATAAAGGAATTTGCCTGCTAAGTATTGTGGACTAGCTCTGTTACACCCTGTATCTTATAAAACTACTGCGTAGAAAGAGTATGAAAAATGACACGTCGCTAGTTGACCGAATTTGGTTTGAATCATAGGCAGGTATATAACAATATATTATTATCTATAAGTATTTTATATACCTATACAAATTTTCGAGACGTTCATTTGATACAACGTTTCTGGAATATCGTTACAAACAAACCAGGATATAGTGCCCGTCAGATGTTGACGGGCTTGATAGCCGCGATCTTTCATTTACAAAGGAAACTATTTTTCCTTATCACGTGTTACTTTTCCCCCACGAAGGCTTTCAGTCATGTCGCGTGTTTTGCGGCCATAAATTTCGACACACCTGTACGCATTATTTTCTTGACTGGAATGGATTACGCGCGCACACTCGATACTGAGAAAAAATAATTTTAACGATTTTATGAGAAACTGTATCAAGGTAAAAAAAAATTTTAAAAAAATCATATGAAGTCTTAATCATAGTTGTAGAGAAAAGCTTGTTTGTTTAGAGCAGGAAAGGTGCTCTCTGGGGTCGTGATATTCGCGATATGAGGATGGCAGATGAAAAATGTTGCGTTTAACAAAAAATCAAAGAAAATATAAATTATAAATTGTCGTGTAAAGATTATACAGCCTTTTATATTGGAAAAACCGGACGAAATTTCAATGTAAGAGTTAAAGAACATTTAAGATGTCTGAATAATCATGGTTTTTCTGAATTTGCAATTTATTAGAAAATGATCATGGTTTTGATAAAAATGTAGGACTTTCTATTTTACACATAAATAATTTTGGTCTGAAATTGAATAATTTAAAATCATTAGAAATTAGTAAAGCGTGTAAAAGTAAACAAAAATATTATTAATAATCAATTGAATTTGACTACGAGCCCAATTTTAAATTTTTTTCTAATAATTACGAGTACTCAAGAACTTCAGTAATAATATTTTTTTAAATAATTTTTCAAATGATTTTTTAAAAGCAAGGAACAAAACACATATACAGCACCCTGATGATGGAATGGTAATTTCTGAAACATGTTGGTGAAAAAAAACTCAGATAAAAGTAGATTTATACAAATATTATAATCAATATTTTTTTAAAATGTCAAGCTCAATCAATCGAAAAAAAATCAAAGATTTTCGAATCCAATAACATAAACCTAAAGCTCCGCAAGCAATTAATAAAAACTTATATGTAGAGTATTTTGCTGTATGGATGTGAGACATGGTGCATTGGCGACGGAGAAAAAAAACGATTAGAAGCCTTCGAGATGTGGACCTACAGACGTGCCCTAGGAATTTCCTGGAGAGACCACATCACGGATGAAGAGGCAGGATCGATGAAACCAGGCACATGATGAATATCATCTCGAAAAGGCGTCCAAAATGGATGGGGCATATTTTATACCATGAAAATCTGCTCAAAAATGTACTGGAGGGAATGGTAGAGGGAAAGATTGCCAGAGGGCGCCCTCGCCGTGAATATCTCGAGCAAGTGTGCCAAGATATGAATTGTGCCTCCTACACAGAGCTGAAGAGCATCGCCGGAGACCGAGCAGGATGGAGAAGGAGATGTGTTTTGCTGCAAACCAATCCCGCGGACTGAAACCCAGGAAGGAAGAACCCGTCAAAAATGACTGAACATTAGTTTGCGTCTATATATTTATAGTAGACTAGCTTACCCGCACGGCTTCGCACGCATAGATTTATGTCGTACATATGTCAATTTGTGTATTAAACTTAACACATAGACATATGTCATCACTGAATTTTTTATAGAACTGTTTAATTTCTATAACATCTCTATAGAAAGTATTTAAACATTTCTTACTGTTAAGGCAGCGTTCGTAAAAAACGCATCGCTCGACCACCTTTTCGTCGACTTTAGTTGTAAAATAGGTCACCACGAAAAGTCCTTTTATTTTAACGGGATAATATTAGGTCCTTACATATGAAATTGGCGTTTAGTATGGGAGGAACATAAAGCCGATTTTTTTTTATTAAAATATATTTATTTAATCAAAGTATGTACCATTGCTATCTATGCACTTTTGCCATCTCATAGTTAGTTCATCGATCCCTTTACTAAAAAAACCATTCAGACGGGAATCAATAAAATCTTTGAAGGCGGTTTGGACTGCCCCATCGGAGTTGAATTTTTTCCTTTGCAAGAAGTTATCCAAATTTCGAAAAAAATGGTAATCTGTTGGGGCAAGGTCCGGAGAGTACGGTGGATGTCTTAGACATTCCAATTGAAGCTCCTCTAATTTGGTAGCCGTCTGTTGTGCAGTGTGTGGTCTAGCGTTATCATGAAGCAGCAGTGGCCTAGAGCGATTAAACAGCCTCGGTTGTTTAGCAGCTAGCTTTTCCATCATGGTTTGCAGTTGCTGACAATAGCCGTTGCTGACATCTGCCGTAATCATCTGGCCAGATTTAAGAAAGTTGTAGTGAACGACACCAGCACTAGTCCACCAAACGCTCACAAGTAACTTTTTTGGAGTCAATTTTCGCTTGGGGCATGGTTTGGCTGGTTCGACGGGGTTCAGCCATTGCGATGAGCGCTTCCGATTATCGTACAGGATCCACTTTTCATCACAGGTGATGATTCGATTTAAAATCCCTTCATTATTGTGCCGGTTGAGTAATGCAACGCAGCAGTCAACGCGCGTTTGTTGATTTGCTTCACTCAATTCGTGAGGTACCCACCTTTCAAGCTTTTTCACCTTACCAATTTGCTTCAAGTGGATTAAAACAGTTTTATCACTAACACCGCAGCCTGCAGCTAACTCGGATGTGGTTTGCGATGGATCCGCTTCCACAATAGCCTTCAATTCTTCATTATCAACTTTGGTCTCCGGCCGTCCACGGGGCTTGTTCTGCAGGTCGAAATTTCCAGAACGAAAACGTTGGAACCAAAAACGCACTGTGTTTTCTTTTGCGGCACCGTCGCCATACACATCATTAATCCTTCGAGCCGTTTCTGCAGCACTGGTGCCACGGTGGAACTCGTACTCGTTAATAACGCGATATTTCAAGTTTTTCATTTTATAAACTGAGTGACGCAAAGAAAAAAACAATTGAGGAAAAAACAAATGAATTATAATTTTCAAAACAAAAATACATGAGTAAATAGCTGTATAAATTTGGATTTGGAATTCCTAACCAAAGAGAAGATATTTGAGATCAAATTTGCCAGTACGGTAAAACGTCAATTTCATATGTAAGGACCTAATATATAACCTATTTCCATTCTGAAAGTCCATTCTAAATATTGGTGAAAGAATTTTTGAAATCTGATTAGTAATTTCGGAGATTACCTCCTACATCCAAACTTAAAAACTGATAAACTCACAAACTTTACCTCTTTATATATTAGTGGGAATTTTTGGCGGTCCACGGAGAGGCAGCGATAGCAACATGCGTAGAGCGGCCGGTTCGATTTAGCTGGCCCGGGGTTGAAGCCCGGATTAAGGATGTTACACGTAGTTACGGATGAACAGACAGACAGACGGACGGATGGGCGGACAGACAACGAAATCATTATGTTTGATTTTATCACATTAAATTAGGGTAACCGGAATGGATATCATTATTCCTATAACAAAACAATTTACGGTACAATCAAAAATCACAAGACACAAGGAAATGGTATTTAATTATTAGTTTTATTTTTACCGTTCATTCATTTCATTTAAATCTTAATAAATTTTTAATAGAGACAACACATGATGTGTTGACTTACCACGTTCCGTTCTGTTCCGGAAATGCTCTATGACGCATTTTAACCCACACCCAGACGTAGACTGCAGGCTTAGACGTTAAGTACCATTTATGACGTCACATTTTCGTTGGAATTTCTAGGTCAACGAAACTATTTTCAGCTCGCAATGTCATTTACATCAAGACAAGACGCCATACTATTTGTTCCATAATTTTTGATTTTAAAGCGTTTAAATGCTTTTAAGGAATGCATTTCGTTAGCTTACAAATTTCATTGAAATGTGTCAAGTCATGTTTTGAAAAAATAAAGTTGTCTTCGTTTGTTTCGGCTGTTTTATTTGTGGGTGTGAATTTTTTTCAGCGTTTTTCTATTCAGAAACCAAATCTTTAAATATTTTTTTTTATACAAACCTTTCTAATTGATACAAAGTTATTATATTTTGATTAAATCACCAATTATTTTCTAGTACCGGAAATTAATAAATAAGCAGATATAATTCTCGATTTGTTGAATAACCGATCGCTCTGTCGGCCTCGTCCGTAAATAATAGTTGATTCCATCTCAATTTGAATTATCGCGAGCTCCGATCTCCCTAAATTTTGATGGTAAGACGTCTTATTCAATCAATATCTCCCTCCCCCTCCCACACTGCACCCTTCTTACTTCCTCCCGCCTTTTTCCAATTTTCCCGCGCTCTCTCGTAACACAGCGACGGGAAAACAAATAAAATAAACTCAGCCAAGATCCCAGCTTCTGAAACTGCGCCAAATTTTTTAATGTCGTACGATATACCTGCATTGGTTCGCATTATACAGTTATTTAGACCTAAAATAAATATTTTCAAAATATTCTTTGTGATATCGTTATATGTGATATTGTCGTACCATGTTGTATTCCTATGTTTTCTTTCCTACCCGCCATCCTTGCAATCGTTGCATTTTAGTTTATGCTAAAAAATATTCTCCGAGTGTGAGACATCTCTGCTTAAGAGGCCCCAGTACACGATTTTCGTATTTGCTCTGATTTTGCTAAATTTAACGTAAACTTATTAAATCATTTTGCAAAACTCATAGCTAAACAGGCTTTTAATCAATTTTATTGTGATACATCCATTTACTCTTGAAGCATTTCCTTAAAAAAATATGAACAAATATATTGTTATAACATTATAAAAATTATAACCCCGAAACACTATTTTAGTTTTCATGCAATAGAGTTATCTTTGGTACACTTAATATAGTATATTTTCAAATAAAGACCAAATATTTTACTTACAAATTGATTTATACAGTTTGAAAAAGAAGTGGTGCTATTCAGACATTAATATTTTTCGACAAGTTGTTAAATATATCGTTTTAAAAAAGACAAAAATTAAACGTTCTGTTTCCTATATTGCAGTATCCATAAAACCATTAAAAAATCTATTATTTTAATTAAATTTTGTAGGCGTACTAAGAAAATTTTACTGTCATTAATATATAAATTCTCAAAAAATTATACCTCATACTTAAGAATTCGAATTAATTAAATCGTATAGTCTGTTAAAAGATCTTTTTCTTTCAAATCAAATCAGTTTAACTTGTGGACATTAATCCTAAATAGATAAGTAATTATCGTTATAAATCTTACGTAAAAAGTGCGTAATTATATTGCGTCCGATATAAACATTATTTCTATTTTGAAGTAATGTTTGGTGTATTTTGGCAAATTGCAAAGGCGACAATATATACAAGTCTTAAAAAGTCTTAAAAACTTCTTTTCAGTCCATATTTCATCTGTCGACAGTAAACGGGACGAATATGCTCTCAATAGTGGGTTATTCATATATTTAGATCGCCAATTTCGTAGCATCCACCCTTACAGGCAGAATTTGTCGCACATATTGCGGCACGGTATTGCACGCCAAAACTTAACCTTTACATCAACACATACTCATCAAATCAACCTTTTAAATGGACCCTGCAATAGGATCCGAAACATGCGCCAGAGGGGTCAAAAATACACGCCAGAATATCTGACACAGAAGATCTAGATTGCTTGTTTGTGAAATATGTATTTGATAATGCAAATTCTTAATGTTCTGTCCGATGACAGATAAGTAATTGTTGGTTGATTATTCACAATTCCTTGTTCTTCCTTCCTATATGATATACCGGAGAAAAGTATAATACGATATAAATAATACTTGTAATTGATTATGAAGTTCATTTCCTGTAGAAAAATGTAGGTATCTAATGAAAAATGATCTTCTGTCGATCATCGCGGCATAAAACAGAAGCCGAAGCACATGATAATGAGATGTGTAAATAAAACATTTCCCCAGACAATGATTGTCCATCTTTGGTAGTGTTAATAAGATGTGTAAATAATAATGTACAATTGAATCTTAGTGCACAGTCAGCGCTGAGTCATTCACTTAAGCATTGTCTGTTACGTTGTATTTATACACATGAAAGATTGAACCAAGTGATGTGCACCGACGTATCTTACGCGTCGTGGTCGCAGATTCTTGGGTTGAGAAGTTGATTGAGATTAAGAAGTTGAATATGATTGGCTTGTATGGTATCGTGAGGTCAAAGTAACATTTCAAAACTATAAAAGCAAAAATATAAAAAGCATTATTATATTAATTAGAATACCTTTTATTTATTAGAATTGAAGCTTACAATGCATAAAGATGTTTTACAAAGAAAAAGATTAAAGCGTTTGAATTTTAAACGGTAGGGGTTATATATCACTGTAACGTGACATCCTTGAATCCGTATATGTGGTTTTGGTAAATGTAAAATATTTATGGATAATTTGAAATATTATTTGCTTGTAAAAGGGGATGTTTTGGGAAAGTCAATAATTCAAAAATAACAAATTTCACCGGAATATTTATTTTTAATGGTAAAAATTGAAAGTTTACTGCAATGGTTAAACTAACGCTTTTATTAATTAAGATGAATTATAGATGTCTTAAAGAAACGAAACTATTTATGTATGAAAAAGCATTTATGGAAGTCTTAATTAGATGTCCATAGG
>JADDOH010014204.1:0-12324 GCA_016648135.1 Agrypnia vestita | reverse complement strand
TCTCCCGCAGTAGGTTGTGAGCGGGTGCTGTTGGCCTGGCGTGAATTGAGCGCCTCTTCAATCAGTGAGTTGACCATCCGTCTTTGTTCCGGATGGCTCAGGACCCAATCTCTCGTGACTGTGCTCGGTTCTGGACAACGGCCCCGCTGTCCAGATCGGTCTGATGACACAATCGCGTACTCCTCCATGACGTCATCGGCCGCGGCAACTGGTGGGCGGCGGGTGGTGACGTCATCGGCCGCGACAACTGGGGAGCGGCGAGTGGTGACGTCATCGGCTGCGACGACTGGTAGGCAGCGAGTGGTGACGTCATCGGTCGCGACCACTGGTGGGCGGCGGGTGGTGACGTCATCGGTGGCGGCTGGTGTCGGCCGCTGGGGTGTGACATCATCAGCGGCGACCGAGGCTGGTCGCTTGGATGCCGCCCTGGTCGGTTGCACATTTGCAGCTTCGGATGCGTCTGCCTTTGCTGAGCAGATCCGGATGAGCGCCTCCGCGTGCTCTCGCTGGAGTTCTCGTATGAGCTGCTGTTGGCGCCGGATCTCCGCCGCTTGCCGGCGGACGGTGTCCTCCATGGATGTCGTGGAGGCCCGGTCCACTTCAGAACCGGCTCGTTCCGGTGCCACAGGCTCGTCCTGGTCGTGGTCTCCCCCAACAGAGTGTCTCGATCCCTCTTGAGACATGGTGGTCGTCAGCGAAGCTCAGATCTCCGGCTCGAACAGGACCAAAATGTTCCGGATGGGAACACCTTTTTTATGCGGCTCAGTAGTCTTCGCTGGTGGGGCAGAGATCGCCACCAGAATTTGCAGTGAAGCTCGTAGTCCGTGGATATGCCAGAATTCAAACGCCGAAGTAGTGCTTTTATCGTATTAAAGTCGAAGAAAAAATCCGAAGCGAAGTCCAAGTCAGAAAGCAGTGGTCACAAAAATCCAAGAAAGCAGAGTCCAAAGTAGATGAGCAGGGGTCAGAAAGAAAAGGCAGCAAGAAGATTGTCCAAATAGCGATTCTCGTACCAACGCGAGTGGCGTATCTGTGGTACTCGCTCAAAAAATGCATTTTATTTATACCAAATTCAAAATTTCACAAGATTGCGTCATAGCATGTTACAGAAACCAATGAGATTGCGTAATTCTGGGAAGGCGCCGCAGCGCTCCCAGCGGCCGAGCGGTGAACTACGTCATTCGCGGTTGCACAATTTCACCGCGCGGCAGATTTCATATGACAGATACAAATTAATTCATAAAAAATGAATTTTAGCTCCCAAGAGACTAATACTGTGTTATTTTGTAATAGCAGACCTAGCAGATGATAATAACACAGTTATTTGGACGGGCTGGGTCATACAAGGCCCAAAAAACTAAAATTAAATTCGCCACAAACGGCTCAAATTTTCAAAAATTCATAAAAAATCAAAAACAGCATTTTTACAAGTTTTGCTATGACAAATGTAATTTGCGCATGCAAGCGCTCATTTTAACAGTAATTCCAAATATTTCAGGTAAATATTTACTGAGTTATAGGCATTCAAAAAAGCGCCAAAAACCAATTTTTTATTTCACTCTCAGGCGCGCCTATATCATTCCACATGTATAAAAATACATTTTCCAGACAGGCATTCAGTAAAGGAATGCAATGACACTACATAAGTAGGAATTCGTCCACGGTAAGCCGCTCTGATTGTCGATTAAAAAATTCGACTTTTTAATATTCTCCACGGCGAGCCGTGTGCGCGAGCTTACCGCGACGTGGGCCCGAAAACAGGCGTCCACCGTTTCCAAATCGAGAAAAATACAAAATTTTTCTCACGGTCTTCCAGTACTCATTTATTTCATGATGACCATCTCCACGATGGCGCCCGGTGCAGGCCTTCGGGCCCCCGTGGAGGGTATCCCATATACGCATCTCAGACGGGGGCTCGGAATTTGAGTACTAGGCGTTAGAAGTTATAGCCGGTCAGGTAAGTTTGTAAAATCTCTGAATATTCAAAAAACATTTATTGCCCGTCGGCGGATTCAACGGCGGAAAGAAAGAGACGAGACCCTCTGCAGCGAGACTCGTCTCCCGTGTTGGCGAATATTGCGTGCCACACTCATGCCCATTTAGTGTTGGCGAACATCGCGGGTACCGCGTGCCACACACATACTTTACTTTGGGGCGTTACATCGCGGAAGAATCCCTTCGGCTCAAACTTCTAACCTTTGTCCACGCACCAATAGGTGCCAAATAAAAAATTATTTATTTCCATTTTATTCATAAAAATTCATAAAATTCCAATACATTTTTCTCATCAGAGATTCAACATAATGCACATGACAATATTGCATACAAAAAGGGCGCCAAGCGCTGCTTCTTACAAGGCATCAACATATTTTTAAAATATTTTCATAACATATACAAATTCCACACATATTTGTATCGACACTTGTAGCTGGAAATAACATCGGCGGCCAAACAGGCCGCATTTTTCATATTCATTTAACAAAGGGCCAATCTCAGGGCTAGTGTCCGGACGATGTTGTTCTACAGCTAGTTGGAAGCAGTATGCGCGCGCGGCCCCCCTCCAGTCGCAGCAGCAGCCGCTGGGCACTGACTTGCGCGCGCTCCGAGCGGCAACCCAATTTTCAGTAGCGGCATACACGCCTCGTCTCCCATGCAATTTTCTGTATGTAGCGGCTGATTTATTTTGGACACGCGCCGCTCATAGTGGTCATGTGATGTTCTCATTTTTTACATGGCTCAACCCTGTCCGTTCCAGATGGGACGCATTACATACCATAAACTCAAATACCGAGCGGCTGGTTTAACAATGTCAAGTGGGGAAAAAACTGAACACACGGATTCGTCAAGTCATAATGCGTTAAAAATAATATTGCTTAATATTCCACATTTAAAATATATCATTACCAGCTGCGAAATCTATGCTACAAAAATACAGTGCTACTCACTTTTTCGTATTGTATTGTAATTAATTATAAAAAACTAACCTAATATAACCAAGTTTTTATCATACTCCTTTTCTCATTGAATCAGGTTTCATGCTTATTGCACTCGTCGCGGTCATTACTCATTTGTATTGATTCCAATTTGAAAAAACATGAAAATTTCGAAAAATCCAAAATTATACAATAATTTTTAACTTTTTTTAAACGAAAACTTAGATTATTTTTATCATCGCCATGAATCTGCTTGCAAAGTTTCAGCTCGATTGTATCTCGGGAAAAGGGTTAAACATCGATCCAAAGTTTTTCCGGCAGACAACAAACCGCAGACGCTACGAGTTAAAAGAAAGGGAGTAAAAAAAAAATTCTTGTAATCACTGTTTTGAATAAAGTAAATAACGAAATAAATCGTATGAAAGAATATCTCGCTTAATTCACACTACAATATTGACTATCAATTATTATATTTTTCCGAGCAACTTTTATGAATTAAAAGATAAATAGAAAATTGGTGCGTTTTGTGTAAAAATATACATCATTAAATATAAAGTTTGTAATGATCCAGGTAGATAGTAGGTCCTAATGGTAGATAGCGGGTCCTCCTAACGTATTAAAGATGAATTTTGTATTAATAATTTATTTAAAATGTCGATGCTTACTCGTCGCGAGTTGATATTTAATTTTAGCTATTATATTCAATTAATTTGCCAACTCCTGGCCGCGGCTAACAATGTGATGAATCCTATGGGGTGACCCGTCAAAAATACGTCGTGGTAAATAATATTAAATAATATAAATTTCATTGCAATGAATAAAGTCATTTGCCGTATGATGTTAGTGAAAATAGTTGTATGGCTCGGGTGGCAACGGCTGAGGTCGACAGATACGCTGTAACTATAAAAGGATCGCGGAATAAAATATTATACCTTCTTGAAATATTATAAATAATGTATTCTATACAATATTAATACTCTGCCTGTGCTAACTATACATTTAACTAAAATATATATTATTAACTGGAAATAATTATTCTGTGAAAATTGCGCTTTTGAATGCAAAATTAACTAAAAATATTAACTAAAATATTTCTAACATCTTGGGTTCGCATACTATATTGATAATACCTAATGCCCTTTGCATTTACTAAGTATATTACCTAAATAGCCACAGCTATACCATCCTGTCCGTCAGGGACGAAACATAAAACACAGTTATATTCCTAAAAGTGCTACCTCTTACGCGACAAAAATACCTATTGCAGTCGGGCTATGAATATGAACTATTTCCGCCTCATAATGGCGCCTGGAACCAATACTAAAAACCTCACTAGAAATAATAAATGCGACTAAATCTCGATAAATACAATATATACTATTCGTAATACGTCGTTGAATTGGCACATGATTCGTCTAATGGATGAAGGACCCCGTTGTGTATCGTAATAACTTCAAATTCTTTTATAGGAGCAGTGTGGAAACAATTGCATAATATTACGTAATAAAAACATCTAACGAACCTAATAATCTATACATTTATGTTACAATAAAATACGTTCACCAGAAGAATTCGTGTATTAGAAAATAAAACATTTTCGATTTGAGACAAACCAGTAAAATCGTTCGAACGGCGCAAAGGGAAAAATTCACATATTAAATAACACTGAAACTAATAATTTTAAACACTTTATATTAACATATTCTTACCTTGAATGGTGTCGTCTTAGACGTGTATGAACCTGTTCATATTAATTCCTGGGGAAAATAATACATATATTTGCTATCTACGAAATAAGACATTTTTGAAATGAAACTTCTTTATAAATAAGTAGATAAGGTCTCGGGGATGGTTTGTTCGAAAGGATTCTACAACAGCCCGTGAGTTTATATGAAATAATAGTTTCTTTGAATGCTAAATTTTGGTTTTTTAAACCCTCAGCATCTCTGCTGAGAGGGGTAGAGGCTCCGCGCCCGCCTAAACCCGGTGGCCGACTTCCTAAGTGACTAAACGGCCCCCCTTGTTCCTCCTGAACTTACTGCATCCCGAGACTCTATCTCTTCTTTACGAGATGTGATCCCGTGACGCCCTTCTTTTAGGCTTATAATTGAGAAGGCCGTACTCTTTTGGTACGAGTTTCTGATGATGTGTGTTGTCTTGAGGAGCCTTTCTTTTAGGCCGGTGTTTGAAGAATCATGTACTCTTTTGGTACGAATTGATGACGACATTAGCCTCCTTTGCGGGCATAGTCAGCGATGTTACAAATTATTGTGCAATCTCATTATGCCTTTTCAGAGCGGCGTCCCACGATTCTGCATCTTGCAACATTTACTTTGGACAAATGTTAGGGTGTTAGTAACATATTTATAATATCCTAGCTATTCCATATGAGTGAATGATTTTTATATTTATTCTGGCCCTGTCTTTCTTACAGAGGACGAAATAGAAGTTAACGTTTTCTATCAAAGTTTTACAGCATTCAAGCATGGAAATCCTCCCAAAGACATAGGGAACCTTTTTGTTGGTTTCAGTAGTTTGCGCCAGATGAGGTTAGGTGGTCGGTTTATTGACGACCCCGAGCAACAAGGAGGACCCCGCCTTTAAGGGGCCCTGCAGGGGCTTGTGCGGGTTCCACGCCCAAGTGCCGGCAATCATCCACCCCTCAGCCAGCTAGGCTAACACAAACCAGATATCCCCAATCTTTAGTTAGACTTCCCCATTCTGTCCTTTACTCGTCATTCTGAAGCTACTTGTTAAGCTAGATGTACCGAGGTACTCAAATCATAAAGAGTTAACTGAAGACCGGATTGCGCAATACTTATGCAATACAGTAATTATTATAATGCTACTAAGTAATTCATATAGAAATCCGTGTATTCAAATTTTAGCATAAACGGTATGAAATTCGCTTTGCATAAAAATACACCCGTTTGGAACGGAATTCTTGTACGATTTGAACCAATATCACACAAGCAATCGTGATATTTAATTACACATAATTATTCCGAACTCAAATATTCCCAAAATAAATACATTTCGATAGTGAAAATAATTAACCGTAATAGATAATATGAATATGATCCTTATCTGTTACTCTTTGTGGCGGAATCCTCCTTCTGGTGCTGCGGGATGGTGGAATCTCTATACTTCGCCGCTGCAAGACCCGCTTTCTCTCAAGCTGGCAGCTCCTTTGCTCGCAACTGATGATCTGGAACTCGGGGCTCCGTCGGTAGTCTGTTGGGCAGCGCTCCCGCTCGCAAGTCTGGTCTCGAACTGAAGGGGGCTGAGTATATCGTTTTCGCTCCTTTTATAGTAATGATTTCACCATACCTCTGAAATCCACGCTAGTGCAGTGACTCATCCTATGCGCGATGACCTCACCGCCGGCGCTCGCCATTGGCCGGATTCAGTCATCAGGACGGTCGCCTCCGGCTCAACCCGTCGAAAGGTAACGCGTGCCTGTGATTGGTCCGTTTCGTTAAAATAAGAGTAAAGCACTCGCTACACGCGAGACTTGCTGTTCCGTTTCATAAATAATAAAGGCTCGTTCGCACCTACACACAAGGTCGAGTCTATTAGGATTGGCAAACAATATTAATTTAACACAGAATTATATCTATGGTATAATAAAGATCTAAGAAATATTACTTGTATAGCTGAATATTCAATATTTTGTTAGCCTCTTGTAATACATGGAATCTTGAGAAGAAATATATCAGGCTTTTACTTTTAAACGATTCAAACCAGAAGAAATATATTTTTGATGTCCATACTTGGCTTTTTTGAATATTATTATTTTAAGATTTTCTAAATTTATTAAATCTATCTCTATGTCGACCATCACAGCTTCCCCCTTATTTAGAGAGAGGAATGATCTATCAGACCAAGCCTATCTGCTAAATAACCCAATAGAATAGTATATCTCGTGATACTTATCAAGAGTTTCTAAAATTCCTTTTAAAATAAATCGTTGTTCTTTCCTTTCCCCGCGTACTATATTTCTACTAGGGTAGAATTCCTTTTCAATGGAATCCTTTTTGCGTATTTAAAGCTACTGTAAACCATCTGCCTTTCATTCAAATGAAAAGTGTACAACGAATATAAATATACGATTTGAAAACAAAAGGGACTGTATCTAATTTATTCAATTGACTGAAAAGGTTCGATTCTTCATAATCGATTGAATGCCTCAGTAATCTCATCATTGTGTCTGCTAACCACTCAAGCTCCATCCTGTTATCAACACTTAAAAGGAACGCCCCTTCCCCCACTTTGTTATCCTCCTTGCTTCCCTTACAATGGTACACTCCTAGTGTTCACCACCTCGCAACTCTATACTACTTTCCCCAGCATATACCTCCCTTCCCCCAGAATATACTCCCACTAACACTCCCCACATCCCCTTCAAGCTATACAAACCAACTCAACCGAGTAAATATTAACTGTATATTTCTCCTATCAAATGCGAGCTACGAAAAATTTGAAGTTCCAGAATTATGATAACCTATGAATTAATGTACAATCTATTCATATAAACTTAACAACCAGCTTCCTAATATAAAGAGCAAACCCTTCCCCCAAACTATACACCCTCTTCTATTTCTAACTCGTTTCGTCCTGTTTTAACCGAGTGAATAGTCAACCGCATATTCCTACTATGATTGCAAACCGCGACAAAATTAACTCTTGTACCCCATCTGAGCTATGAACTCTATTCATATGCGCAATACATGTCCTCTTATGTAGAAACAGCCAATTGTCCTCAATATTCCACGTATACTGTAATGACTGCCATAATTTATTGTTGGTGTAATATGATGAAGAAGAAGAAGAAGAAGCCGCAAAAGTAGTGGATGACAACAGAAGAAGAAGAAAATGAATCCATTGAAAGGCATAAGATAAAGAAGAAAAGTCACAACCGAGTGTAGTAATAGATAAAGACAAAGAAGAAGAAGTCGAAAGATATAAAATTAGAAGACGCGAATGTAGCAGTAGGCAAAGAACAAAAGAAGACGAAGATAAGACGTAGAAACCAGTCGAAAATTATAAGATATACGGAAGAAGACGGCATGAATGTAGTTATAGGAAAAGAAGAAGAAGAAGAAGATGAAGAGAAGACGAAGAAAACCAGTTGATAAGTATAAGATAAACGGAAGAAGACCAAATGAATGTAGTTATAGGAAAAGAAGAAGAAGAAGAAGATGACGAGAAGACGAAGAAAAACAGTTGATAAGTATAAGATAAACGGAAGAAGACGAAATGAATGTAGTTATAGAAAAAAAAGAAGAAGAAGAAAGTGGAGAAGCGAATAGTAAAGAAGAAATAAGAGAATAGGAAAAAGAAGAAGAAGAAAGAAGAGAGAAGAAAGAAGAAGAAAAGAAGAAGAAGAAGAAAATAATGTAGTAAAAGGAAAAGAAGAAGAAGAAGAAAAGGTAAAGAAGAAGAGAAGACGAAGAAAAGACGTAGAAAAACAGTCGAAAAGTATAAGATAAATGGAAGAAGACGAAATGAATGTAGTAATAGAAAAAGAAGAAGAAGAAGAAAGTAGAGAAGCAGTCGAAAGATATACCATAAGACGAAAAAGTAGTTGCAAAGTATTGTAATAATTGCTATTTATAGAAGAGAAGGTATTTGAAAAGTAAAGCATAAACGGTATGTATTCAAAGAAGAAGAAGACTAGAGTGAACATAACCAATAAAAAAAAACCTTCGTACCGAAGAAGAAGAAGACGCTGTTGAAGTCAATATAACAAAAAGGGGGAAAGAAAATATATATATATATATCTATAAATATAACCGATAGCATATACGAATAGGAAGAAGACGAAGAAGAAGAAGAGGAAGAAAAGGGTAGGAACAACCTCTTCGATAATTGTAGAACGTAAAAGTATATATAACTATTATCCGTCTCAATTAACTTTCCAGCCAACCCTCAAGAGTGATATCTAAAAACGACGCATGTTTGTAGAAGAAGTGGGTCCAGATGTCAAGAAAAGTTTCCCATAACTATTCCTTACTAACCTGTCTTCCCCCAAATTGTTAAGCGTTTGTCAAATAATCAGGCGCGACTCCTCCGTATAACTGTAATATCGTTCCTCCCAAAACTTATTGAAAACCTAAAACAACTTTATTAATATGTTCCGTATTCATCATCCCCATACTTATATGTAACATAACATTATAAAATTTTTAAGTGTTCCTTTAACAACGCGAACATGTTTAACGAAGTACACTGTTACAAATCAGAAGAGGTGAACCCTAATATCTGTACTAGCTGTAGTAGTCATCACCAACACTGATACCCACAGAAGATGTATGTGTGTAACTGAATCAAGAATTCCTAACGTATAATTCGGTTTGCTATACGACTGGAATCTATTCAAGATCCAAACGTCCAACCTTTCTACCTCAATCTAAAAGTAATGCCACGACGACGCATGAAGGTGGATGAAGCTAATGATTTCGTTATGCTACTACTATTTAATCTACTAAAAATCTATTTTCAAAATTTTTTTTTTTTCCAAAATGTTCCAGAAGAATTCAAAAGCTCTCCTGAAAAATTTCTTTTTTATTTTATTTTATCACTATTCAAAAGGATTTCTACATACACCCAATGTATAGTAAAAACAATAAATGCTTTATCAATCATAGCGTTACGATTTCTCAAAACTTGAAGAAACTCACATATCGTTAATTCCGGATTTACTTTTGTATTATTTCCAAGAAGATTGCGCCTAAAACTAAAACAACCCTTATATAGATACGTACGAAATTTGAAGTAGTGAGATGTTTATTTCTACTCTGCCTATAAATAAGCTATATCAACGTATATTGTAATATAATATTTATTAATGAAGATAAAACAATTTCAATTAACGTTGCAATGAAGCGAAACAAAGGAATATATATAAAAAAAACAAGTCCAATTTTAATTATTTGTTACTAAGAGAATATATATTGCGCCCTCCTGTTACCGCTTCCTATAGACTAATACTAGCGAAGGCTCAAAACTTTCTCTGATTTCCGCTAGATGGCGGTAGTATGACCATTTTAATTCATATGCCAGGCCGTCTTGTAAATAAAAATGGAAGTAATTTTATTCTTGTAATTCAAATCAAAATAATTTTAGATCAAAACAAGAAACTCAAATAATTATTTCGTGCAACAATACGCGTCTGTGTTTATATTACGAACAAGTCTATCAATCCTGCATACAACAAAGAAATTATAATTAGTTTGAATAACCAGAACCGTATATAACTGTGTATAACAATTAAGAACACATTTAGATAATTAAAATAATTAAGAACCATAATAAATCAATGAAGGAAATTATTATTTTTTTTCAATTAATTCAGCAACATTGCAGATTGACATTTTATTTTTTTAAGGACAATTTGCAATATTACACCTTGACGATAAAAAGGTATCTCCGAAACATGCACGTGAAAGTTATCAAATAATATAAGTAGATTTGTGAAGAATACTATAATCAATTAATTTTTTGTGTAATTATTATCTGTAAAAATTTAGCTGAATTTAAAGATCTTTTTTTTTTCAAATATAGAAACCCTTTTTAATATCCATAAGACAAATATATAACAAGTGTGGATTTATTTAATTCACATTAACCTTAATTTTATTAAAATTAATTTATATTAATTTTTAATTATGAAACCAGACGGATAGTTATTAAAATATTTTTTGCATTTGTATCATAAAAGTACATAACCGAAAGAGAAAAGTAAATATTATAAAACATCGGATTTATAATTTTTTTTATAAAATAAAATATATATCAAATGTTCTTTTCTTTTAGATTCATATATTCTCGTGTTTATATTTTCTACTAAATTGTTATCCGGTTTTTATATTTATTTTTACTTTTATATTTTTCTGCTATTATTATTAATTACTATTGCATAACTCGTAAGCGAAAATATTTGCCACTGAACAGATTTTATCTAGCGTGGGTTAATTATTAGTTTATATTAATATAAGAAATTAAATTAAAACCGAATTTTAAGCTATCATAAACCCTCCGTGGCGCGCACTGAAATCTGTCGCGGTGATCTGCCCGCATTCCAAGTCTATATTTCTTTGCATTTCTTCGGGCGCGACCTGTCCATATCCGCGAAGCAAACAGTCTGTTCATATACGCCCGACCGCGATAGTCAAACTTATCAAACGCTAAATGCTCAAACGTCTTGGGTCTCTGCCGCATCTTCCACGCTTGGGCCGAAACGTGTCCGCTCGCGTTATATAGGGAAACCGTCGCCGGTCTTTCTAACACGCAGCGCTCGCAAACCCGGCGGCTTTGGCCGTGTTCGGTGGTATATTTGCGAAACACAAACACAAACGCAATAATTAAAACCATTCAAATGTGAATCGTTTGAATCTCAACTACATATTTGTTACACTGCGATCGCAAATCCCGATGGCCCAGGCCGTGACAGTGGTATACTTGCGAGAAAACAAATGCAATAATTAAAACCTTTCAAATGTGATTCGTTTGAATCTCAACTACATATTTGTTATACTGCGATCCGCAAATCCCGATGGTCTTTTTTAGATTGTGACGGTGGCTTACTTGTGAGATCGCATTCAAACAATTATTAAAATATTTTTCAAATGTGAATCATTTGAATTCAAACCACATAAAATGAATGAGATATGAAATAAATCACATATTCTATAAAATGGAGCAAGACTTTTACAAAGAAACAGGCATTCCAAAATCGAACTAATATATCACAAGGACCAAAATTACTACAATAATTTTCGTTCACAAAATATTAAATAATAAAAATGCCAACTGTCTATATGACAAACAACCTAAAGAAATTTCTAATACCTAGTATCACGTTTGTCTACAAATCTCAGTACGTGGTTCACATAAATGCTCAATCTTTTTTCTTTGATGTCACGGACCGTGGTCCGCGATTGTTTAAATAAAACCGCTTTTATAATCAAATATTTTCTTTAATTTATAATATTAACTAAACCAAAATGATTTTATTACTATGCAAATGAGTCCAACGAATACGCTCCTGTCTGGTCACCGGCACCACTGTGATGATCCAGGTAGATAGTGGGTCCTCGTCAAATGACGGTATTTTCTAGAGATGTTTTCTGTTATATGAAAAATATTATACAGTCGTAAAATAGTTGACGCGAGTTGAATTTAAATTTTAGCTATTATATTCAATTAATTTGCCAACTCCTGGCCGCGGCTAACAATGTGATGAATCCTATGGGGTGACCCGTCAAAAATACGTCGTGGAAAATAATATTAAATAATATAAATTTCATTGCAATGAATAAAGTCATTTGCCGTATGATGTTAGTGAAAATAGTTGTATGGCTCGGGTGGCAACGGATGAGGTCGACAG
>JADDOH010014203.1:0-12898 GCA_016648135.1 Agrypnia vestita | reverse complement strand
TCTAGGACCTAATACAGTTTTACAGGTGCTGATATTGAAATATATATATATACAAGGAAAACACTATTTTGGGAATCACTAACTGGATGACAGATATTGCAGCACACATACACACAAGGAGGACGTTATGTTAAATACATGACTGGAAAGTTGTTATTGGAAAACACAGGCGCTACTATAGGATATGGACAGTTTACAGAGAACTTCAACTTCTGTTCGGACCTTTTACTATTACTATTCTTTCGCCTTTTTGCTTAACCATGGATGAACTAGATTGAAGGGGTTTATGTTCTGTATGTGCTCGGCGTAGAGGGAATAGTTTTCTTGTTTCTAGGATTAGATCCAGTATATTAGATACAGTTTTACAGGCGCTGATATTAAAATATATATACGAGGGAAATGAAGGGCTACACAGGCGCTGGTAATTGCTCAATTTTGGAGAGGACCCGTTATATGACTTCGGATCTGGATGCCATCTCGGAAGCAGACCAACTACAGAACTAAGATAAGAACCTTTGATATTATTTATTCCTGATGTTTTCTTATGTGTATCAAATGGAATGTTCGTGCTATATAATTTGTCATTGTCACATGGTCACTATTCATTTCATTACGTGGGTTCAGAGCCGACGGTAACGGACGCGGAAACAAATTAGTACTGATTTCGGGACGTAACGTCGGGATTATATCTTAATTATCTTTGGGATAGAAGCGAGGTCATCATACGTGCATTCTGCATTACAAACGTTTTACTAACATATATAAATACATATTATTGCGTTTTACAAATTGAATAGGATCGCGGGAAATAGGCATTTCGTCCGGTTGTGCAATATTAACTTCCAACGTAGCATAATGCGATCTTATCAACGGCGCTAGACTCTTAAGGTTAGGCACGCGGGGATTATAAATGGGATAATGAACGAGAACCGAATGGGGAAGTTCGTCTCTTCATGGTCGGGAGGCGAGGAGTCGTACGTCTTTCACGCCCCGTGATCTTGGGAGGCTGAATTTCGATTGTGGAAAAAGATGAAGTTGGATCTACTCGCGTGGCAAGACAGGGTCGAATGTCGGAGCGCGCGTTCTCGGCTATGGAGTCTGATTAGATTGGAGAGACACCTTAGGTCAGGGACTAGGTAGGGCCATCTTAACTGTATCTACCCGGTTATAACTGGGTTTTAAAGCCAAGAATTACAGGATGGTCTGAAGGTCTTGATGCGGTTACCCCTCTAACATCTAAGGGGAAGAACCTCTCACGTCTTTTCAGTCCCCTTGGTGCGACGAGCTCGGGCTCTGGTTATGAATGTATGTGAATGTAATAACTCCGTACTCAAGGACGAGATAGGACGTTCCTCATGAACGAGAAATTATAAGAGGCAGGTAGCAGTTCGACGATCAACACTTATGCTCGGGACCGCTTTAATGAACGAGATCTGTTAGCAGTTTAACAATCAACTTTTATGATCGGGACCGCATTCAGGAGCGCGATGGCATTACTAACACCATCATTCTCATCATTCACCACCTTTTCTAACTTGCTGTATACAGAGACCTTCGGGGTTCTCCTTTCCCGGCCAGCGAGAAACATATCAGGAACTACACAATCAACTGTAATAATCATGCTGATTTACCATCATTTTAATATCTCTAGTCAATAAGACTACACCGTGGGATCAATCACATCAACTATATTTGGCGATGCTAACATGGCTCTGACTGACGCGCTCAAGGGAGAGTCTTTTCCAGTCACCCAGTTAGTTCATTCAGCCCTTTAATCAGCAGTAAACATCATAATAATCCGGCTCATGTAGCCGCAACGTGGGATCCTCATCATTATACACCAGTCAATTTGACTGCCCCGCGGGATAATATACAAACCTTAATATCAGACGCGGGATTTCTTCCTGATATGTTTGTCGCCGGGAAGCGAGGACTTCGGGGGATTCCAGCAGGAGCAATAGAGTCTCGGCTTGATCTTGGTCTGCAGCTTAGTGTGGGAGGTTATGTCTAAACAGGAGTTAACCACCGGATGCGGCGATGCTCTGGGCCGCATTCCCCTCCCCCTACAGGGGGGGGGGGGGGCATCTAGAATCCACGTTTGAACAGAAGTGGTTAGACACTTCTTAAATTTCACTTACAAAATCTGTATCTTCCATTCCCTTAGAATCTCGGGCTGTGATAATGTCAGACAAAGCTTGCCCTGAGCCTCTGTTGCGCCTAGTTGTTGTGAATATATATATGTTTGTCTTCCCCTACTATGTACTATGAACAGATTGAGCAGATTGGACAACGTGAGACGCGCTATCGGTAGGTTTCTTACTTGTGTTTTGAATATAACGTATGCTATTATATCTTGTAAATCTGTCATAAATGGGTGCCGCATGTGGTTGTGCTGACACTGTTCTAAGCTGCTATTATGAGATGTTGATAATCAAGGCGGGCGGAATCTTTAGCGTATGCCGTTAACTTGGCAACGATTGTATTGTTTTATATTTCAGTATTTTAAACCCGATGGTATTATAGTTATGGCGGTACAATGTAAGGAAGTTTTGCTACTAGCGTTTATTCCTCAGCTACGCCGCATATAGTTGGCTTTTAGGCCGACTCAGGACGTGGACGATATCGGCTGTCTCTCGTATAGGCGAAACTGTAGAATTCTGTAACGGTTTCTAGAAGGGCCAAAGTAATTTCGGAAATATGTTTTATGTCTCTGGCATTTCGTCTATAAGTGTTCGAAGATTGTACGTGAATTTCGAGTCGATAACGGTTAGGCGATCTATCATCTTTAGTAAATAAATCCGTTATGTTATTTACGAGTACGGATTAGTTACGTGCGTTTGTTATTTCCATAGTTAGGTAAGAATCCGTTCTATATTAGTCTAGTCGCGTTAATAAGAATACGAATTTCTCCACGTATCAAAAGAATTTTGGATAGCTACGGACACAACGGAGGGGGAATTTTCCTAACCACTAGATAGATCACGACTGGCCAATTTTGAAAATATAAATTCTTAACAAAAAAAAAAATAATATTAGCTTTCATGTAAATATACTTCCGAAGTTCTAAGTTCGACTTAAGTTTTTATCTAGAAGCTTAAAGCATAAAGTGTGTGCTTAAAAGTCACAAATGTCGTAATAAAGCTTAATTCGGTAGCTTAAAGTCTCAAGCTTTGGGCTTTTCGAAAAACTTATATTATTAAACTTTATAGTCAGGTATTTAGCTTAGGCGATACAGGTAGGTACGTTACATCGTATCGGTCTAAAAAAAAAATAATTTCGAATATTTTGAGTGTGTCCAAATTTTTCAAGAACACAATACTGGATTTTATCCCCAGGTTATCAAGATATATTATAGATGTCTCATTTTATCCCCAGGTAATCAAGATATATTATAGATGTCTCATAGACACGAAGCTATATTTTTATATGGGAAAGTAGGTATGGAAGTCTTTTTGGTTGTCCATAGGGCTTACGACCTATCGTATGGCTGACTTGTGTGAGAACTTTACACAATGTAACATTCACCCTTTCTACCCATGATAGACTACCATATATAATATATCAAATTTTTGGAAGTTGTATTTTTACTACCGCCACCTGCAGTCCAAAGCTTTTTTCATTCCCATAATCTAATTCAGATGTCACTATTGATAATGAAGTATCTTTATTTTGATTGGAGTTTAAAGCAATATCCTTTATATGTGTATATGATATTCTTCTGATTTATTAACATTACACTTGAATACGCCTGAAAATTATTTAAATTTTTAACTACTTTTTAGATCAGTTTTTTTTATCAGTCCATTTCAGAATATTTTGAGTATGTCCATATAAAAATATAGCTTCGTCTCTATGAGACATGTATAGTATATCTTGTTTATATTTTATTTTATTTGAATTTAAATTTAAATTTTAAAAAATTACGACGAGCTTGTCATTTTTTAAACAATTATTAATAGTTCAAACTTAAACACTTTTAAAGAGTGTCATATTACACTAGATAAATCGATCTTACAAAGAAGACCATTATACTAGAGAAAACTCAATAAATAATGAAATTTCATAAAAAATTAAAAAGGGATTTGTAAAAAAACATTTAGTTTAAAAATATGCAAGAATAAAAACGTTTAGTCTGTCTTAAATATACGCGAGGGTGACTTTTTCACCACTGTGACCCAATCCCCTCGCCTAAGGGAGAGATTTAATTCATCTCTGTACAATTTTATACTCTATGATCATCAACAATTTATTAAAAAAAAATTAATTGCAACATAAGATTATTGTCAAATTTAAATCTTAAAACTAGTAACCTTCTACCGGAAACAATTTTTTCATAATGCAAATTTAATATTATAAAATAACATTATAAAAATAAAATTATATAAATACTACTAGAGAATCTAACCCTGTGGTGGTTTTGTTCGTAATTTCCGGGGAATTAACATTTCAGAGAAAATCGGAAACTTTATATAAATATTATCTCAACGAAACTCTTACATGTTTTCCTTGAAACACTCGCAGAACAAAAGATTTTTATGCATAAGAAATTAAAAATTTAATTTGTTTGAAAAACGTGAACGAGCTTCATAAATTATTAATGGTCTTCTCAAATCAACGTTTCAAGTAGCGAAATATACAGTATATTTTAAAATAC
The DNA here is from genome assembly GCA_016648135.1 of Agrypnia vestita. Lineage (NCBI taxonomy): Eukaryota > Metazoa > Arthropoda > Insecta > Trichoptera > Phryganeidae > Agrypnia > Agrypnia vestita. The sequence continues at coordinate 8,244 of JADDOH010014203.1, read as the reverse complement.
CGATAGGTGAAGATAGTATATATTATATAGAAATATTATCCACATTATTTATTATTGGTTTATATGTATGCATGTAAATACATATATTTTTATTCCCTTTATATTATATTAACTCGTGGCGTCTGCTTGCTTGCCGTCAACAAAAACTTTGGATCGATTTTTGACCCTTTTCCCGTGATCCAATCGAGCTTAAACTTGGCAAGCAGACTGGTGGCGACGATCAAGACGATCTATCAAATTTTCGTTAAAAAAAATTAATAATTATAGTATGATTTCGGAGTTTTAGAAATTGTATTGGTTTTTTCAAATTGGAATCATCAGAAAAGTTTGATTAGCAACGGCGCGGCGACCCGATAACGTCGCGGAATATTTTCTAAATTTTAATTACTCCTTCGGTATAATAGGTACATCACTACGAATTTCGAAAATTTACAAAACAATTGGTTCACAGATGACAGCAAAATTGTGTTTTTTGGGAAATAATCAAATAATAATTTATTTCTTTTAGATTTCTGCTTAGTTTTGAAGAATTCTACATTACTCAAATCTTATTCTGACTAAATAATTTGACGCTGGAAATTCGTAAGGTACGATTTGATGATAATTGAATCTATCAAAATCTTGACATCTCAAAACATCTGACATTTTAGAAATATATATTTAATTTCTGTAAGCTTAGTGTTATGTTATATGTTTTAATTCGTCTTTAATTATTGTTATATTTTACAATGAAAGGGAGTATAGTAAAAACTTGGTTTTTATGGGTTACTTTTTTAATAAAGATAGTTGCCAATCTAGAATATATACAATATCAATATTCTTATTTTTTCAAAACCAAGTTAAAGGCTTTTTCTTTGAAAATAGGACTAATTTGCTGATCTCTATAAATGGTGCTCGAAACACCGTCCACAGGATCACTAGGCAAGAGCCATAACCACTAGACCAACGAACGACTCTACACGATATACAATGTACTATTGAACCTAATCTTTCCTAACTTATCTTATTGTACTGCTGATTTATCTTATCCTAAGAAATGTGATAATTACTGAATACAATATCCGATGTCTATTGTATTTATGTATGTATCTTTCTCTAATAATGTTCCTGGATATAGGATTTCCCGGTGATTTTAATTTGTAATCTCAAGTAGAATCGCAAGTAATCGTAAGTAGAATTAGGATGCACTTCGAATACAGTGTTAAGTTTGTGTATAATACGCATAACGCATAATTAAAGACCGCCATTCTGTGATTGTTTGGAACGTGGTACTGCGTGACGTCAGTGTGAAATCTACAGTACAAGCGACAGTTCGTTGGATTTGTTGTTGACAACCTTATAATTCGGAGAACACCCTTATAAAACACACATTCTACTCTAAAATATAAGGATATTGTGGTGATAATTAGATACCTGGCAAGGAAGTGGACACAACCGCAGTGACGTACGAACGGACATGCGCAGTGCAGAGACAGTGTTGAGAATGGACGACGTGTGACAGAGTTATATAGAATTCTTCTAAAGACTATTTTACCACAGATATCTGAAGCTTTACTTAGCTTAATGGATGGACATTCAAGAATTAAAAGTATATCCAAAAATAACTTACATTTTCGGCGATAACTGTGGTCAACACTGCAAAAAATACGTAATAAACTAACGTCATCTTCAATATTTGTCCCAGTTGGGTTCCAACTGAAGATTAATTTGAAAATAACATATTATAGTCGCGAAAGCAGATAATATTCTTGCATGGTGAATCAATCTGTTATGCCACCTAGAATACTTGAAAGGACCGATTACATTTTTCAGATGTATAAAGGTAATAAAAAAAATAATAGAATATTGAAATACAACCAGTGCTGGTTCAGGACTTAAAGCGCTACGACAAAATGGAAAAAATATGGACATTTCTCCAAATATATACATTTCCTATTTACTATAATTTGCACAAAAATGAGAAATAATGTTTGTGAATGGTTAAGTAAAGAAAAATTTATTATTTCGATTATAAAATTCCTGAAAAAAAACGTAACCTAAATGTAATACTCTTGTTTCGGGATGAGGTTGCTTCCAGTAAAGACTTTGTTCTCGTAAGTATTTATTTGGTAACAATAACGGTTTAGACAATCGTTTATACAGTGAGATGCGGTCTGGATAACAATGGTAGTAAAAGAGAGAGCGACTCGACATTCACGCGCCTTTTTATACCTTCTCTCTCTCTGTCATGCAGTCTCTTTCTGACGTCGCGACATACGTTCCTCAGATCTATTACACTAAATTAAACAATATTCAACAACTTTTTGTTCGTTCCGGTCGGGAACCTTATCGCTGACCGACGAACTTTGAATGTCTGATTCACGAAAGAACTTAGGTCAGCAAATCCAGGCAATGAAAACAAGTGGACAATAGATTGCTGACACTACGAGGACATCGCCTGCATAGCTCTCTAGGGAGGTAGGAAAGTAATATTGACATCAGAGCTAATTGAGGTGTTATGCCTTGCTTTTATAACTTACCATCATACCGTTTCCCCCCGGGGGTAGATAAAGAAGATGGAGCGCCATACTTTTCTGTAGTAACACACAACTCTCGCATCATCCATATTCATACATCTTCGCATGTTAGCTCACCGATTTTTGAGGCTCCCGACAGGAACATCTTCCAGTAGCTGGTAATACTGGTCTGCGATCATAAAATAATGTTAAGTTGAACGTCAAAGCTTTTAAAACCGTGTAAAAACATACTTCGATCGTCGAATCGAACAAGTATGTGTAATAGATTAAGGACAATATACTGCAAACGAAGGTAATTCTTCTTAAGTATGTAAGTCCTCGTGTATGATACAGAGGGGGTATATATACTAGCTGGAATACAACAAATCGTGTCAGATCATCATCGAATCTCTACAGCAACCCGACCGCCAGCCTTGCTACGCTCTCGTCTCGGGAGGATCTCCCACCGCGAGTTTTCTTACGTCTTACGCTGTTATTTTACTTTTACAATTCTCACTTGCCACCGGAGTTTTTCTCCGGTATTCTTAACATAAACAACACCCGAACGCAACGTGTATTTCATTACTACAACCTCACCACGCCTATTCCTAAAGTCTGGATGGGTCTTCATATGAGCGGGCCAAGAAAATGGGTTTTTCAAAGCCACTACACGGCAGAATTGAGGTTGCTTATCCTTACTAACCCTGATAATGTATTGCATGATCGTCTGATCGTATTGATAGTCCGATGCCAATTCCTTTCAAAGTTTTAAAAATGCTGTAAAAAACACTACACTTAGTATGTAGTATATATTTCTACTTAATAATTAAGTCTCTTTTTCTGTTGTTCATTCTTTTTGTATTATTTTCAACATGCCTATGTTTTTCTGCTAATAATTAAGTCTCTTTTTCTTTTGCTTAAATTTATTATTCTTTCTTTTTATATAATACTTAACATGCCTAAGTTTTAAGAAAAATTTTGAGTGCAGAATTTTTTTCCTACTTAATAATTAAGTCTCTTTTTCACTTGTTCATTTTTTGTATTATTTTTTAACATGCCTATGTTTTTCTGATAATAATTAAGTTTCTTTTTCTTTTGTTTAAATTTTTTATTTTTTCTTGTTATATAATTTTTAACATGACTTAGTTTAATTCATAAATATTTATCATTACTAACATATTTCGAAATGTAGAGACCGGTAATTGGCCATCTATATTATAACAATGTTTTCTATGCTTCTTTGTTGTGCTGTTGGTCTTCCATGAATATTAAATAAATAAATAAATATCAGTTGCTAACAGGGTTTCAACAATTTCTTGATATTTTTTCTTCACGTTATCCCAGGTTTAGGTGCTTCACTCTTCGGGGTGATAATATGTAACGGATTATCTGGGACATTTCAAAGCCTTGGCAATGTCACTGATTTTCATTCCTTTATCGAAACTCGGGATAACCTTAAACTGTGGCGTAGCTGACGATTAGGATGTAGGTTTTCTCTCTGAGAAACCTTTTTTAAGCCAATTGCTTCGCGAGTAGGATTTACACATTTTCACAAAAAATTGGCTCGACTAACAATGCGTACGTACCAGTGTATAAACATGAGTTATGTATATACATAGGTTATGCTGCTGGTTGTATACTACGGATAATGAGTATGTTGTAATAATATGTGTAATATAAAAGCAAAGACAGCAATATCCAAAAAAAATATTTTGAATGTAGTCGCCGAAGATTTTTTATTTAAAATGTACTGAATTCTAAATTTTGTATATCTATCCCTTCAAAAATAGGTTTCCTATAAATTGAAAGGCTATGTCTCCTATAAAATTTTGAATTCAGTACATGATAAATAAAAAATCCGCGATGAAATCATTCAATTTTTTTTGGATATCGCTGGCTTTGTTTTTATACCCCACAGATAATGATAACTTCTCTATAGAATATTCAACTCGGTCACTTGATAAAAGACGCCGTAAAAATAATAAGTTCTTCGTCAAGATAATCCCCGCTGAAGACATTAGAATTAAAGGAAAATTAATTCTTCGAATACGGTGAAATGGAAGCCTAAAGAGACTGAATATAATTCAGCTTCAGTTGGAAAATATTCGGTTCAGTATAATTGTAATGCGGATGTAACGAACAAATTGAATGCATGCAAACAAGCAAATCATTGCTTTAAATAATAAACATTTACACAATTTTGCAAGCGGTGGATTTCCGATTTTAAACTGTTGTCATAAGTTTTTAATTTCTAGAATTTTAGGTGGTATTTTTATGATATGAGGATTAATAATTTACTAGCAGGAAAAATAAACCATAGTTCGATAAGTAAGTACCTACTCTCTTCTCTTCTCGCAGTGTTGATTACTTTTATACAACATTATAAAAAAAAATTGTTTAATTTGGTTTATTACATAATAAAAAAAAATTAAATATAAAAAATATAAAACGTAAACGTTGAAAACCAAAAATGTAATTAAAATCTCAACAAACAGAATATTCTCGACCATAAAAATAATAAATCGCTCCTGCCAGGATTCGAACCTGGCATCTTCTGATCCGTAGTCAGACGTGTTATTCGTTGCGCCACAGGACCCGATAAGCAACGTGGCAAAATTATTATATACAAATAGATATCATCATACGGAGACAGAAACAAACGACATTGGTTGGCGTAATTAATGTATAGATATTTATTTCCCAGATAATAGATACGTTCATTTACTTCACATCTATAGCGTCTGTCGTGATCTTGTGCTTATGATCTATTATTTTACGGTGGTGGATTATGAAGATAATACGCCTTCGCGATGCTTCATTCATGTTTGGATAATACAATATTACCATGGCCATATTGCGGAGTGAAAGGAATTGAAACAATAGCGCGGCCTGAACAAATGAAAGTACTTACTTGAGATTAACGTAATCTCATCAATTCACGCCTACCTGAATATATTCTTCATGATACAGGCTCGGTTTAAAAGCGAAATATCAATATACAAAGTCAAAAGTCATTTGAATAATGCGAATAACCAACAACACGTGCTTAGCGTAAATCAAATTCGCAATACCAAAAGAGAGTGTGTTATGTTATCTCCCAAGCTCTTCTACAATTTGTTTGCATTATACATTAATATCACACCAAGACTATTTATGACGGTCATTAACGGTCTATTATTAATAAATACCACGAGTAAATAAGAAAAGAAACATTGACAAAATCAAAAACAGAATTTTATTTTGCTCTGCTATAGAGTTCTAAATAATCACAGACGCCCTTTTGGCTTTCTACCCTCGATATAATATTTATATATCGAGTATAGACTTAGATTGTATAAGTAGTAGATATAGAACAAAGGGACAAATAAAGATACCATCTTTAAGAACCACCATGGCACAACATCATTATGCATATTTGGGAGTTAAATAGTACAATACATTGTTGTCGCAAAATAAATTTCAAGAAAGGAACATTCCAAAATACGAACAGTTTAAGAAAGAAGTCAAATCCTTGATTTTCGACAACGATGAATTGTAACATTGCCCACATGTCTCAAATGGTTTCTGTATAATAAATAAAATTACTACTTCTAAATGGTTTCTGCTTTTATACTTCAATTTAGCTTGTAAAACTCCTCCCATAAGCTCGAGCTTTGGCTCATATTATGGGGAGTATAATGTCTGTAAAAATTTTATAACTCGAATCAATTTATTATTAAAAAACATTATGTATCTACTGCATAAATAATATAATAAACAAATAAATAAATAAATAAAAAATACCTGTACATAAATGTATTATATAGGGTTATTTGGAAAACATTAATAACCTCGCAGGACTGTATTCCTGCCTTGATTATGAGTTGAAAATGTTCAAGCTATTATGACCTAACATCAATAGTTAATGAGATATGCGACATCAAAGTTTGCATTTTTTAAAAATATTTCTGACTTATTTTTTGTAAAACGTTGGACTATTCATACTCGATATAAGTTACTGTAATGTAAATGTCCAACGTTTCACAAAAAATGAGTCAGAAGTAATGAAAAAAAAATGCAAACTTTGATGTCGCATATCTCCTTAACTATTGATATTAGGTCATAATAGCTTGAACATTTTCGACTCATATTCAAGGGAGAAATATAGTCCTGCGAGGTTATTAATGTTTTCCAAATAACCCTGTATATATTTTAAATATAATATTTTTAAAATCTAAATTACGATCTTGAATTTGTAATGCACACTAAAATGAGCTGCATGACTAGATGAAGAGAAGAGTGAAAGCCATGGAGAAGTAACTTCGAGTCGCTAGTCGCTACTATACCGGCTGAGGCAGCGCGCGGCGAACGTCAATTAACTTCCAACTAGAACGCTGTCACGCCGCTAGTTGTGAGTTAATCCGATAGGTGTCACTCTGTGTCTGGATAAACACAAGTTTATTAAGTTTTCTATGTCCTTCTACAAAAGAAAAAGTAGCTGCGACTGAACGAAAATGTCGCATAAATATTTTTATGCATGCGCGGTCGACCGTGGGCCGCTGGCGTCTCTCAGTGATGGTTGGTACTGCTCATTCAGCTGCTCTGGCTGGTAAATTTGGAAGCGTATAACGATCACCACATATTCCTTCAGAGAGCCTTTCCGAGTGACTATACTTGGACAATATTTAAACGCAGAGAGTGAGCTTCGAGTCTTAGGTTATTTTTGGTTTAATTTGCATTATTTAATATTTCATTAATTATTCAATTTTTTTTTTCATTAAGTTTAATTTTTCGACGAACGTTTGTTCTGAAGAAAGATAAACTTGTGAGGAAATAAGATTAAAATAACTTTGTTTTCACCTCTTTTAATAGATCAATATCAAGATGTTTCAAGGACAATTTTCTCACCTTCAGGATAACTATTACACTTTATATTGGGTACATAAGCTAATACAGCAATAACAAAAAAAATGAATGCAGTCATTGAGGATTACTAATTTATAGTATATTGAAATCGAGATTTTTTTTATTTATATTTATTCGGTTATACTATTTAATTGATTAATTTAGCTAATTATTTATTTTTTTGCATTTTTATATATGATTAATTTCCCTTTCTTAGCATTACCTCATTTATAACTTGCAAAATGGCGCAAATCGCTCTTTGAGGGCGGATTGCCTTATTTTAAGAAGAAGAAGAAGTATTATTTCTAGTCCCACAAAACGTCTAAAAAGAAATTTGTCTGCAGGTTTATTTTCATAATTTAATGTTACTAAATAAAAATAAATAATAATCATTTTATAAACAGAAGAAATGAAACTATATATAATTGATTTAGTGTAAAATAATAACATATATTTTATTTGAAAAATGGATCGGAAAGCAAGCGTCGCACATGAGTAGGAAGTAGGAGTAGTGAGGGATTTTATAGGAAGCATGATGTTGGAAGGGATACATATATAAAATCAAGAATTTAGTACAAAAATCCTCAGGGACCGCAACCAAAACATTTTTTTAATATTGCGTCGTTTTTTTTTATTAAATTGTGTTATTTAATTGTGTGTAATATCCAAAAAAAAAACAATACGAATATTTATCAGTATTTTAAATTCTAACTGAAAGATCCTTAATTATTACAGACGCACTTATACAATATTTTGATTCCGTATATTCGGCGCCATTAAAATGTTTTTGATTTAAAAAACTGGGTATAACATATATAAATAAACATTTTCTTCATTCAAACGAATCAATTACTAGACCAAACCT